>JAHWFP010133528.1:4516-17465 GCA_023313725.1 Lithobius niger
CCAGCCGCGCAATCGTCTAGTTTCGTGTGTTTCTACCGTCTTGCAACACGGAGGGAGCTGCGTCCACGATTTAATTAAAAAGGAGTGTAGAATTGGCTAAGGCAGTAAATAATTACGTAAGCAGTAGCGGGCACAGACCCCCCCCCCCCGAGAGGACAGGAGGCAACTTTTAGTAAAAGAGCACAGTGAACATCTTTCCTGGATACCTTGTTTTTTTTGCTCTCACTCTATTTACCCATTTCTGCTTCTTTTTTAGACTTTTTTGCCCCCTTTCAGGCTTTTTTGTGTGTGCTTTTCTTTAGGCCTTTCTGAGGGCCCACAGCTAAGAAATGCCGGAACAGCAAAGGTCATTATTTTTGCAAAACGGGCATATTTTGAAAAAGGGCAGGGCCAATGTACCCCCCCCCCCCCCCTCCTGTGCACGCTACAGACGCAAAGCGTGTGACAGTGTGTTGTAAAGTTACAGGTAAGACCTATGGTCATCATTTAGTTTTATGATCCTCAGTTGCCACCAAAACAGGAATAAAACGTCCACTTGACAGTGATTGAAGTTCTGACCCATAACATTGTTTCTTGTCTTCGTGAGTTGTAATTGCTGCTTAAAGCATTACAGACGGATAGCCGAAGGCTCAGCAAGAGTTAAATAAATACAGTTGCAAACCTATTTACGTTGCCTTTGGGCTTATATGACTGTCAGGCTGCCTGAGAGGGTAATCGAACCCACGACCTTTGAAACCAAAGGCCGAGGTCCTACCGCTGAGCCATACTGACACGGCCAAAAGGAAACGTCCATAGGCAGCACTTAACACCTTGCATATATACATATAAACAAACACTTTCCAATTGGCACTAGAGGGCCGCTTATTTGCCCCACCACACTCCAAGTGAAACGAATGGAACATTCAAACGTGAAATTAATTCACGTTTAAGTGTTCCAATAGTTTTACTTGGAGTGTGGTGCGGCAAATAAGGGTCTCTCCAGTGGCCATTGGCAAGTGTATGTACATAAGCACGTGTTAAATGCTGCCTATGGACGTTTCCTTTTGGCCGTGTCAGTACGGCTCAGCGGTAGGACCTCAGCCTTTGGTTTCAAATGTCGTGGGTTCGATTCCCCGCTCAGGCAGTCGAACATTTAAGTCCAAAAGGCAACGTGAATAGGTTTGCATCCATATTTATTTTACGTAATTGATGCGGTACGTGCTTTCTAACTCTTATTTTATTCGGTGACAGTAGATACTTTTTGTTTTGTCAAAAATATCTCTCAACATTCAAGAAACGACAACAAGAACTATCATCGAGAGTTTAACTATGGACAGCTATTTAGTAGCACGTGCTAGCACAAAATCTTCAACTTTTTTTTCTGACGATATTTTTTCTGGCGATATTTTTTACTGGGGGTATTGTCCCCAGGGGATGTTTACACCCCGAGATTTTTTCCGCTTACCCTCCGCGCCAGTCGTTTGGCTGGTCCTCATCCCCTGAAGGGTTCCCCAACTTGGGGTCCCCTTTTTTGCTGTTAAGCCTTCTTTCCCCAACCTAAAGTAAGCCTTTTAACTAAACCTAATTTAAGCCTAAAGTTCCCTAACTTTTAACTCGGTTCAGTCTAATTTGTTGCTCTCCCTCTTTAGCTATTTTAGACGAAGTCAAACTTTCGTACTCATACTAAGTTCACCAGAGCAAATTTTTCATATATGACAGTAAAAAACCTACGTTAGAGCGATGAAAATGCACTTGTTCGAAGTGTCATTTGGTAGTACTCATGATCGCAGGTGCCCTGGTTTCAGAGGAGTAGACGGACCATCTAGCACGCACTCCCTACCATTTTTATGCTTTAGATAAATTTCCCTTCCCCGCTCCCCCCCCCTATCCCTTTTCCCTAGGACACTAAACTAAACACTGACGTTAGTTTCTCAAGCAAGGTTTGTGACGTTGGAGCCACAGTGACGTAATAACCAGGGATATCAGAATTTCCCATATCTCAGTCTGATTGCCCACAAGGGATTAACCACATCTCTCACTCTCCATTAACTGTTGTCCGTCCGAATTCGTCACGCCACAAATCGTGTCCACTGTTGGTCAAGTGCATCATTGGGGTGTAATCATGACTCATCAGAATTTCAAATCCGTCATCAACAAGTTCATCCGTTATCGACGCGCTCGCGCTTTACATGTTGATATCGCGGTCCAGTTTGCAATTATAGAACCCTATGGTGCAGACGTGGATAAAGTTATGATCTAGTTGCTTTGAAACGAGTGTGTTTTGAAACCTCATCCCGGATATCTAAATTTAACTGTGGGGATGAATTTTCTCTGAATTTAGAGATGTAGTAGAGTGGATTTGTTTGTGTGTTCTGAATCCAACCAAAACCACAACTGGTATAGAGCAGTGACATTTGCCGCCATATTGGCACCAGATTGGCACCCGTATGGGTTTTGGAGGGCATAACTACAAGGTGCACTACATAAAAATGGAGGGAAAAACAACGGAAGAGCGGATTTCTTAGGTTTAAAATAACGTTGTTTTCTCCAACAACAAAAATCGAGCGTCTTATGTCTAAGAAATCGCTCTTCACAGCATCGGCTTCAGCATGACGCCCGTCTGTTTCTCTCTGCAGTGCCCCTTGCAGATAGCCCATTAAGGCTCCAGCATAGAGTTATATACAATAATACTACGTCGTGTCACTGCTCTATAAGAGAAGCCCAGGGGTGCAGCCGGGGGTACTTGCCTTTTTCACATTTTTTTCACATTCACATTTTTTATTTTTTTTAAAAATATTTTTCGCGTGCTTACTTTCCATTTTTTAAATTTGTTGGCATTCCTGCTTTTCACTTTAAAAAAAAACATTTTTCACGTACCTTTTTTTTTGCATCACTATTTCTTTCTTTTTCACGGTTTCACAATTCTTCAATCAGTGTTTTTCATTACTAGTAATCTCGGAAATTTCTCAGTAATTTCAGTGTTTTCTTTTTTTTTGGCTGATTCAGGATGTTATAATAAAATAATGTTACACCCACGTTATTATACGGTTGTTATTAATTAAGTTTACTGACACATTTCCTGGGACATTTTTCCGGCGCTCTTCCCGACGACTTGTCAGATTGATCGACCACTCATACCTGCCTCCTGTTTGCATGCACGTAGAATGGGAGAGCGCATTTCAATGTGGGCGCGAGGAGGGGAGAAGTGATTGTTCGACCCGACGACTTGTCAGATTGAACCTTTATTGAGTTGATCGACCACTCATGCCTGCCCCCTGTTTCCATGCAGGTAGAGTGGGAGAGTGCATTTTTCAATGCGGGAGTGAGGAGGGGAGAAGTGGTTTTCCTTTTAGCCTTCCCTTTCCCTTTAGCCTTCCTTTTAGCCGGCGTCCAGGATTATTATATAGATACGACAAGATTAAAAAAAAAACACAACTCCAAAATCAGATATATCTCAAGCTTCACAAATTTATTACACAATTTTAGCCATTGTTTCTGCAAGCATTTGCTGCTTTCATCTTGAGTTTTTGCTTTAGTTTGTGCATTTTGCATTTATTTCACACCACCGTTCGTATTTTTCACACATTATCACATTTTTCATATTTTCCTTTACTAACAGCAAATTTTCATATCTTTCACATTTTCTCACAACGGCGGCATCCCTGGATGTCCAGGATCAGTCTTTAAGGTAATGATATCATTCAACCAGCGGAAAGCCGCCAAGGTTTATCCTATTAGCCAAGTTAATCTCACCGACTAATAGTTCGAAAGTTAAACGAAAACTAGAACATCTTCAAGTTTTCATTTTTTCCAAAGTATTATTTGAACCTTGGCGGCCTCTCCCTGGTTGAATGATAGCATTGCCTTCGAAAACCGACCCTTTTTGTAAACTTAGCAGCTTCTCTTATACCAGTTTTGGTTTTGGGTGGATTTAGAGACCGGGTGTTCGCATAGTTGCGTAACCCTTCATATTCTTACGCAAGCCAAGGCAACGTAAATGACTGATTATTTTGTCCTTCGTTACAGTTCAGCATTCAGTTCGGCCAGGCTTTTATAATAAGCTAGAGGAAGCCCATGCTACGCACGGATGATGTTTGATGCACCGTTTGCAATACTTGTACGGTTTAGTCGCTCATGTGTATGTTGCTGTTTCACTAAATTAAGTTTCTCAATAAAATGTTTGAGCACACTGGCTAAACAAGCGTTCACTCAATCAGCACTTCCGGTGATTCGAATCACAGGATGCGCCGTTTAAAAAAATTTCGCGTTCAAGCATCGTTGCATGAAACAATTTTTCGCTGGCTAATAAATTTTCTGGGAGGGACATACAGTAGATTTCCCCAGCTAAATTGTCCCTCTCATCGTCGTGGGGCAGATAACCCAGTTTGCAACACTGGTACGGTTTGGTTGCTCATGTCAATGTCCATGCGTCACTGAATAAAATTTCTTCAATCCAAATGTCGTGCTCATTGGCCAACAAACTCTTTCAGCGAATTAAGTTTGTTCAATCCAATTTTTTGCACACACTGGCTAACAAACGCTGATTTCGTTCGCTATGCTCACTCAATCAGCGCAAATGACTGGATGCACCGTTTTAAAAATTGGCACGCTCAAGCATTGTTGCATGAAAAAATTGTTCGCTGGCTAATAATGTTGTATTGTATGCTGTATTGTATTGTATGTTGTATTGTACGCACCGTGTTGGATGCACCGTTTGCAACACTGGCATGGTTTGGTCGCTCATGTGTGTGTCTTTTTGACCGAAGTAAGTTTCATCAATCAAATTTTCGCTTTGCTCACTCAATCAGCAAACCCCGGTCAGCTGACGAAAAATAACTAACTGTGGGAGAGCTCCACTATTACACTGAACAAACTTTTCTAAGGAAAGCATGGGGAACTTTGGGCTTAAGTTAGGGTTGGGAAAATAGGCTTGTTTAGGTTGGGGAAAAGAGCCTAACCAACAATTAAGCCAACTAAAGGCTTAACCAAAAATCCCCCTAACTAGGAGACGTAGTAAGGGTCGAAGGAGGACCAACCAGTTGGCTAGCCCGAAGGCTTTCTGATTTTGCATGTTCGGACCGCTGCTTTTATGTGGTTTGGTTACCCCTGACAACCGCGAAGTAACAGGGGTATCATGGGAAATGGAAGTTTCTAGAAGGTTCTAGAGGCAGGAACCGGAAATAATACCTCCTCCTCCTCCTCCACTGTTGGATAATGCCCACCTACGTAAGATTAGCCACATAAGACTAAGATTGGTAATTAGCCCCAGCAAACATGCAAGTACAAGATGTACGACATCAGCAACCCTGAACAGCCCATTTTCGGACTCAAGTCTCCAGGCACTGATATTTAAATATTTCTATGGGTAGTGAATTTTTTTTAATTAATTATTTTTGTGTGGCTGAACTGGCTCAATTTTGAACATTACCAGACTTTTTAGAGAAGAAGAAATATCTGATAAAGGGAGATGTCAACCCGGGGATTCGATCCGGGAAACCTCCAATCATCGTAGGGGCTGAAAGATTGTCCGAAATTGGCCAGAGTAGTTCCCATAGCCGCTGAAGGAACATGGTAGCCTCTCACGCTACCCTTATTGTACTTGGCATTCGCAAGACCAGACGGACTCAAAAAAACTTCGCAAAGATGCACGTAGCATTCGAAAGATTCTCCACGGTTTACAGGGATTCACGAACATTTGAAAGCTTCACCAAGATAAACAAAAAATGCACAATTTACTCCATGGAAAGATTTGCCAAGGTTTTCAAGCCTCCACGAAAATTCGAACGATTCACAAAAACTGACAAAGATTCGTTAAAATTCAAAAGTGTGCTCCGAGATTCTAAACAGTTCTCAGTTAAGATTTACAAACACGGACGAAGCGGCACAAAGATGTTGTGGAGATTTATGAGCGGAGTTGTAGATATGGCGTGGGTCGATGGTCGTGAATAAATGATTGCAGACCAGTTGCAATAGATTCATTGCTTGAAGAAGCTTACTTTCCAGGAATAATATGATGTTATTGCGCATGCCTGCCACTACAAATCCCTATCATAAATAGTCTTATAAAATGTTGCTGAATATAAGTGAATGAGTTAAGGGCATGAGGTAACTTACGTTTGGGGCTGGACGTTTGGGGGTGGGGTGGGGGGAGAATTCAAGTTAGAACAACCGAAAATGGTATCCTCACATTTGTTGAAGCGTAGGGCCGAATGGAAAGGCAGTAAACAAACTGTTTCCGTAGAATGCTGAAATCTATACACTTTGGTTGGCAAGGCAACGCAATGGATACATTGTTAGACAAGGCATTATACAATAATTATTGTATTGTTACGTTTACAATATTGTTACGTTATGAGAATCATAATACAGCTTTAGGGCTTTGTCGGGCAGGTCGGCATTTTCTTGAATTGGTCAGTTCCGTACCTTTCGTGTCCTCTGCAGATTCAAATTGCAGGTCTAAATGCATGTGCTGTCCGTGGGTGGATGCTTCGGCAATGGGTGACCTTGGCTTTTGTTCATGCTACGAAGTCTGTTTCTGCGGCTTCGTGGTCATCTTGGTTTGGCCAGCTTCAGTCGCCATTTATCGTGGCGGGCGACTTTAATGCTCACCACTGTGATTAGAACTCCGTCAGAACAGACTCCAATGGTCGTAGGTTGGCGAGGGCAATTGATGTGGCAAGTGCATGACGGCTCCCCAACCTTCACGAGGTTTCATGGTGGGCTGGTCCAGGAGTCTGTCCTGGATTTCTTCTTGTGCTCCTGGGGTTTGTCTAAGTACTTTCGGTTTTCGGCCTCGGATGACATGCGTGGTAGCGACCATTACCCGGTTATGTTGACCGCATCTGGACCTGTCAGTCGTTCGCGACAAGTTTCTTGCAGTAGTCCCAAAGCGGGTGATGGCATTTTTGCTGACGGGGCCTCATCGTATGTCAAGCCCAAGCGGTCTCAGCGTATTACCCGCTGCTCAGAATCATCCGAAGTGGTGGACCTCTAAATGCACTGTGGCAGTTCGTGATCGAAGGCGTATCTACCGGCAGTGGAGGCGACATGCATGTGATTATTTGTGATACGTATACTGTGGGATCTCGAAGGAATCATCCTTTCTAATCCGTTCTGAGCGCAAAGCCTGTCCGGATCTCATGATCTAAAATCCCAGAGTCATGGCTTTTCACAGTGATAGTGCCTGTACATAACGCGGGCTTACCCAGGTCCAGCTTGTTGAATTACCGACCGATATCATTGTTGTCAAACCCGAGGATGGTTTTTGAGTGTATGGTAGTTCGTCGCCTGGACTGGTTCCTCGAAATTCATAATTGTCTGGCTCCATTCCAGTTTGGTTACCGAGCTAATAGGACTGCTCAGGATGCTGTACCTACTGACCAGTGTTCATGAAGCATGGCTGCATGGGCACGTGGTTGTTGCCCTGTTTTTAGACATCAAAGCCGCATATGACACGGTTAGTGTTGCTTGGGTGCAGTACAGTTTAACCAAGATGGGTGTTGGTCCGAAACTGGTTAGCGTCATCTCGGCCCTTCTGGGATTTAGGAGATTTGCAACCAGGGTTAATGGGTTCTGGTCCCGAGAGTCTAGTTCAGACCGTGGATTGCCACAAGGGAGCTGTTTGAGTCCTCCACTCCTGCTGTGGCAATTAACAACATCATCATGGAGATGGGGCAATCAGCCAATGTGGTTTGCTATGCCGACGATATCGCTGTCTGGTTTGAGGGTGATGATGTGTTTGCATGCTGTCAATGTGCTCAGGCAGTTCTTGATCGAGTCTCCTGTAATCTGTCGGAGAGAGGTCTGTTTTTTGCTCCAGCTAAAACTGAGCTAATGGTGTTTTCCAGGACTATGCATCGGCAGAGTGTTCCGGTGATGGTGACTGTTGACAGTATAAAGATTGTTCCAGTTTCCCTGGTTAAATATTTAGGAGTTAAACTAGATGCTCGTCTGGAGTGAGTCATTCGTACTAATTGGCTGAAGAGCAAGCTGCGCTCTCGTATGTCGATTCTGAAAAGGCTGGTTAGGATTGAAGGAGTTAAAAGAGGATCACTCCTGTCTGCCTTTTGGTCTTTTATGTGGCCTGTGATGGATTACCATCTACCCATGCTGAGCCCTTATCAGTGTCGCTTGCAGTCCCTTCAGGTTGTGATCAATGACTACCTTCGTACTGTCTTGTTTGCACGCCGGTGCAGGCGCTGTGGTCGGAATGCGGTGAGCCGCCGTTGCGTGTGCGTACTAGGGAGCTGCTGGTGACCTTGAGTTTGAGAAATGTAAATCGGGGTAGGCAAGATGTCGTAGGGAGGGTCCTTTTAGACTATCTGGAGGTTGGTCATACTGCCCGCACTATGTTGGGAGCTCCTGGTTTTGCCTCCACCCTCTTAGCAGAAATGGTTTCCCTCTCTCCTCTTGAGGTCTCGGTAGTGTGTCCATTCAGTCCATGAGTGTGGTGTCCTCGTTTATTGCCGGTGGTTTCTGAGAAGGCAGTGTTGGAGCAGGGTTGTGTGAGGTGTGCTGCGATGAGTCCTTCATCCCTGGTTCTGGTGCCGGTGGGGCAGGTGTAGCTATCCTGACTCTTAAGATAGCACATGCGTTCCGGCTGTCTCATGTGTCATCCAGCACCATGTGCGAGTTGTGCGCAATATCCATAGCCATTGATGGGATTCTTGAGCTGCGGCTCCCAGCGGCTGTGATCTGTACTGACTCTATGCCTGCTTTGGCAACTCTGTGTAAAGCCGTAGCTTCTTTGGATATGGTTGACCACTTGATCTTCTCAATTTGCAAGAAGCTGTGAATGGCACTTTCATGTGGCGTTCTTGCCTTACGTTGGGTACGGGGCCATGCTGGCCATGCAAGCCGATGGTCTAGCCAGGATGGCTCTGGATGCGGTTCTTGAGACCGTGAAGATTGTGTGGTCCCCTAAGTCGCGGTGTGGCGTAGTGGCTTCTGAATTTCTGTAGGTCTGGAACGATGACTGGAGCTGTGCTGAAACTGGGAGGAGCCTGTTTGAGGTACACACCACCTGTTGCCGGACATCCGTCTTGGAAAGCTTCATGAGAGCAGATGCACAGATTCTGTCTCGTCTGCATACTGGGTACACCCTCCTGCGTGCTCATCAGTTTCGGGTAGGGTGGGTGGATATCCCTCTCTGCAGAGTCTGCTTGGTTCCCCTCACACGTGATCATTTTCTGCTCGAGTGCAAAATTTATGAAAAGTAACGCAGGGCCTTATGGGCAGGCCTGCCAGCTCAGCCGACACTAGCCAGCCTCCTGTCCTGCTCTAGGGCCACAGTGTGTCTACTGCGGAGGGTTGTTCGCATTGTAGAAGAGACGGGTGTCAGACTATGACCGAATGAGTTGGCCCCTCCCTCCTTCTCCTTCGGCTGTAGTTGCTGAGCTGTAGCTGAGCTGTGGGATAAGTGAATCAGTTTGCTAAGTGTGTGTAATGGTATATTGGTGTATTATTATGTAATGGTGATGGTACGTTTGGTGTATTAGTATGTTAGTGTATTGATTTTAGCAGGGAGTGCATGACTGCGGGTCCAAGCTCCCTGGGTAAATCAAATCAAATCAAATCAGGAGTGGTTAAACCATCGCTAAAATCATTAGAACCCTTTTGAATCATAATAGTGTCTTCTGGAGGAGGCACAGTAAGAAATCCAGTGGTTTGCAAGGCTAATTGAGATATCACAAATTAAAGTCATGATAGAGCGTGCGTCCAGATCTGACTGACGGAATTTGGGTTGGGTGTTGAAGCTAATAAAACTGGTTTAGTCTCTACAGTACACAAGGATGCAACGTATAGATTCGAAAGATTCAACAAGCTGCGAATAGAGAGTCGAACGATTCACAAAGACTTACGAAGATTTGCTAAGATTTACTAAGAACGGTATTAAGGCATGGCATCAGCTTTACTGGTCAATCCTTCCAACCGTGCAGACTTCCCTATACTATGTATAGCGTGTTGCCTGTACGGGGTGCGACTGTCTGGTTATCGCCAACAACTCTTTAAAACGGTTCACCTTCTGTCTGTTCTCACCCATGCCCTTCGATAAACTGGATGTTACAACTTTTACGAAGGTGTGACTGAGTGTAACTCATCCGTTTCACCAAGGGATGATGGACCGATAAAGGAGAGGTAAAGGATTGTAGGAACTGTCCACACAGAGCTCTACTACAGTAACCAGCCGGATCTTGGATGAAAAATAGCATATGAGACTGGGTTGTACAAATTGACCGCCGAAAGCGGGGCTGATGCTATTGATTTGTCTTGTTGCCGCTTTTTGTCAACCAAGGGCGACACCTTCCGTACAAACAAAAATGCTGCCTTCCTTGAAACATTCTGGATGAACGAACATGTCGCTATTTGTTGAAAAGCTGTATATACAGTCGAGAAATTTAATAGCTTTGTGGCAAAAAGGCTATACGGACATTTATTTATTTGTACGTGTAATTTTCCGGGTATATACTGGGATTAAGTTAGTGAATTACTAAGCTTTTTGTCAGTCGCCGATATTTGGCAGTAGATGGCGGAACTCTTCATACAGAAATTTACCAATGCGAATTCCTTGGCCTATTCCCTAACAGACATGGAAGAAACGAAATGGGCTACTCGTGGCGGCCATTTTGTTTACCCCCTTAATATTGTTGTAGGTCGGGCCGGATATAGTTCAGTTATCATACATGGTTCACAAGAACACGCTATATTAGGGAGAGATTGCTAGCGCAATCAGGGGGTTGCAACTGTACTTGAAACGACGCATTCCAAACCTTCGTAGTCAGCAATGCTTCCGATGCTGGTGACGCCAACATGGTGCAAGCTGACTTCCTGTTCTCGTCTGAATGAGATTCGCGAGAGACCATTCATTCCTACAAGCTATTTATTTATTTTATTTATAAAATTATTGTAATGCCCTATGAAGAATATAACAGCAATTTCAGGTTAAAACGCAGATTTAAAACAACAAATTTTAAAAACAGAAGAAACATGGCAGGCACCTGGTGCCCACCGTTCTCGCCTCTGCTCTCGCCTGAACGAGATGTGTGAGAAACACATCATTCACTCCTGTCGTAATCGCTCTTGTGGTAAGGCATATAGGCCTATTACAGGCAGGTTGCCACAATTGTGAAAACGCTGTATATCGTGAAAGCGATGCAAACGTCAATTTATAAAATCTAACAGTAATTGGAAAATTAGGTCAAACGTTTGCCTGTGCTATAGGATAAATTTTGCAAACAGTATCAAAGATTAACTGTTAGCCGTGCGTGTTTTACCCTAATCGTCGGACTTGAATTTCTCCAACATTTCTGAGTTACTGCGACTGTATTTGCTCACCATGTTTAGCCGTAATGGCGGTTGCCATCCCATAATCTGAAAGCGGAAGTATCACAGATGGCTGCGCCTTAAATCGGGCATCACCCTAGGTGCTATCAACGCCATCTAGAAAGCACCAGCGGACCCACTTGTGATTTTTCTGATCACTCCTCGCACTAGAAAAAATTACTTCGCATACACTTGGCCCAAGTTTGGCTTTCCTGGGTTCATAAACATTGCTTACTAAATCTTCGCTAATACAAGTTATAGTCTTTATTACTCAAATATGGGCTTGTTCGCATCAATACAGAAGTAATAACATGTGGCGCCATCTAGTAAAGGGAGAACGTACTACCACTATATTCCCTAACATGTAAGGGAAAATATCCAGAAATTGACTCTTATCTCTTGTCGAACTCTTTGTTTCACCCGTGAAACCAAACTTTCACATAAATGGCAACAGGATGCTTTAAAAAAAATCCACTTTCACAGTAATGGAAGCAAGAAGCTTCAAGAAGCTTTAAAAATAATGGAAGCCACTTTCACAATAATTCTTATCTCCTGTCAGAAACTGACTATTATCGCCTGTCAAAGTCTTGTTGCACCCGTCAAACTGAACGTTCTACAGTAATGGCGGCAAGCAGCTTTAAAAAAAGCCACTTTCACAATAATGGAAGCAGTAGCTCTAAAAATGCCACTTTCACAGTAATGGAAGGAACCAGCTTTAAAAAAAAAACCACTTTCACAGTAAAGGAAGCGAGCTGCTTTAAAAAAAAAGTTACTTTCAGAGTAATGGAAGCACAAGCATCTTTAAAAAGCCACTTGACAATATGGCAGCAAAGGACCTTAAAAAGTCACTTTTACACATCACAAGTCAAAAAGTCACTTTCATAATAATGTAAGCAAGCATCTTTGAAATAGTTACTTTCACAGTAATGGAAGCAACCATATTTAAAAAAAGTCACTTTCACAATAATGGAAGCAAGCATCTTTAAAATAGTCCACTAAGAAAATGTATGGAGAAGGAAAAAAATGCGCCTATAAAAGTGAGGAAAATGTGTTTAAAAATCCTTGTTGATGATATATGCTGACCCTGAAAAGGTGCTCCGTCGTAGCACCCGGAAGTACACCCGGATCATAGTGGGCCTCTGAAGCTCCTGGATGCTTCGCCGGGAGAAGCACGATTACCTGTCTTCTTAAATGCAGCTTCATTGTTCTTGACATGATTGTTGTAATCATCTTTTCTGTCCGTCGTAGGTAATGGTAGCAAATTATCGTTGGTCATTTCGTGTGTTGCCGTTCGATGTTAGGTCATCACAAATGTCAACTGTGTCAGGTAAAAACGGGGGAAAAAAAATGGGACATCATTTTCCAAAATGGATGGTGTCCATCTATCCCCCTTTTTCTCCCCACCCCTCCCCTTCCCAGCCTACCTTAATCGTACCGTCCACAACCTTCCTTACCGCCAAGTACCTGGATCCTATTTTGAAACAGCTGCAGTTTATCTGCTTTTCCCACAATCCGTTACAATTCTCGCTTCGATCAATAGTGGAGCCACAGGCTGTAACCGGATGGCTGCCTTGCTACGGTACATGGTGGGCGCTGATGGCCACTAATTAGCGCTTCACCAAATCAGGCAACTCGCATTTTCAGTCGC
>JAHWFP010133529.1:0-24640 GCA_023313725.1 Lithobius niger
GAACATGGCTGTGCAAGAAATCCTGATGATATAGTAACCTTTTAATGCTGGTGTGATCAAAGAGGACGTACCCAGTTTCAGTCGTTCACGAACTGGAGCTGCAGGTTCTCGTCTAAGTGTATTGCCTACGTTAGGCATCCTTCCCGATGTACCTTGACACCCTGACTAAGCTCGTCCCCTGGTTCCACGCTTTGGCCCATACGAACTATGCAAGGTGGATCACTTGAGGAACATGTCTGCACCAGCAGCAGAGCACCCTAATGGACAGGAACAGTTTATGGCCTTTATAAGACAGTATCTGGTCAAACGAACGAAGCCTATTGAAGTCGTTCGTCGAAACAAATAGGTTTCGATTAACCGCCACTGAAACACTTCAAGGAAAGAGAATACCGGGCTTCCGATAACGTCCAGCTAGATATCGCAATTATTGGCCGCTGTCTCGCTCGTATGCTCCTTGGATCCTTCACACCTAATAGCTTTAAGTTATCTCAATTGGCTCCATAACTTACCTGTTTTGCGCGCTTGCGTCATTACCTTATTTGCGTGTCCTTCCTTGTCATCCCTGGTGACGTCACTTGTTAACACCTACGTCATTTACTTACCTGCGTTTACCTGTTGTCATCCTTGATTGATGTCATTTATGATCATCACTTTTTCCCGTTGATTAAATTTATGAATTAAGACTTACCGTTTGTTTGGTCGTATTAATAATTTGGTTGGCCTGAATAACTTAAAAAGAGCGTCCCGGAAAAGACCCTCAAAATGAGTTCAACGGCAAATGTTGAGTCATTTTGACACCGGGCGATTTTAACCTAAATTGAGCATGCTTAATCCGAATCTGCCCAGTGCCAAATCGAATTTCTCCTCCTAAGCCCGGAATTCAAGATGGCGTCCAAAAAATGGCGACAAAAAAAAAAAAGTTTTTTGCTTCTAGCGCCTAAAACGTTCATCCGATCGAAAATAAACCGGTTACCAACTATGTTTAGAATAAAATTTCCTTCAGAAAAGGTTCTATTTATATCTTTCGTAAGATTAACCCTTCTGGGTCATTTAAATTCTATTAGGCCATTTATGCATGCTATGGATACTACAGCGCAAATGTTTATTATAATTCCTGACTTTAAACAACTGGAATGTTAGTTTTAATTAAGATCCACTAACATAATTGGGCTTAAATGAAAGGTGAAGATGTATATTCTCCAACAAGGGTAATTAAAACGATTTATTTTCATTAGAAGCTGAGCTACGGCAGTTTATCGTAGTGCTTTGAAATGTGCATCATTTTACGGCAAGTTCTATCTTTAAACTGCTGCAGTAGCGGTTCTAATTCAGATAAGTGGATGTGATTAGGCTTAGATGAAAGATGAAGGTATGTTTTTTCAAACAAGGGCAATTAAAATGATTTATTTTAATTACGAACTGAGCTATGGCAGTTTCTGTACGTTGTAGCGTTTTAATTTTTGAGTCATTTTATGGCAAGTGCTACCTTTAAACAGCTGCAGTAGCGGTTCTAATTTATATAAATGGATGTTATTAGGCTTAAGATGAAGATGTTTATCTACATTGTAGCGCCTGGATTTTTGCGTCATTTTACGGGAAGTACTATTTTTAAACTGCTGTAGTAGCGGTTCTAATTCCGATAAATGGATGTAATTAGGCTTAGATTAAAGAAGAAGATATATATTTTCCAACAAGGGTAATTAAAACGTTAGAACAGCTGCCGCAGCAGTTTAAAGATGGAGCTTGTGATAAACTGACGCAAAAAGCACATCACTATACTATAATTTAGAAAAATTCTCATAGCTTAGTTCCTAATTAAAAGAAATAGCTTAGTTCCTAATTAAAAGAAATAGAAAATTACACTTATTGGGAAATATCCATCTTCATCTTTCACTTAAGCCTGATTACGTCCATTTATCTAATTTGAAACGACTACTACACCGGTTTACAGATTGAACTTATTTTATCGTAAAAACAATACAAAAATCAAAGCCCTACATCGTAGACAAACTCCCGTAGCTTAGCTTCTAATTAAAATACATCGTTTTAATTACCCTTGTTGGAAAATATACATTTTAATCTTTCATCTAAATCTAATCACACCCATTTATCCGAATTAGAACAGCGACTGCAGCAGTTTATAAAGACGGATATTGTTGTGAAATGGCGCAATTCAAAGAGATACATCGTAGATAAACTGATTGTAGCTTAGCTTCTAATTAAAATAAATCGTTTTAATTACCCTTGTTGGAAAATATTCTTCTTCACCTTCCATTGAAGCCCAATGTTAGAACTTAATTAGAACTAACATTGCAGATGTTTAAAGTCAGGAATTGTAATACACATGTGCACTGTTGTATCTATAGCATACATAAATGGCCTAATAGACGATAAATAGCGAGTTTAGGCCAGAAGGGTTAATTTTACAAAAAATATGAATAGAACTTTTCCTTAAGGAAATTTTATTCTAAACATAATAGATAACCGGTTTGTTTTCAATCGGGTGAACGGTTTAGGCACTAGAAGCAAAAATCTGTTTTTTGGTCACCATGTTTGTCTGCCATCTTGAAAATATTTAATTTTTACGACGCCTCCATATCCAGATCGTTATATACAGTATTGGCCTATGTCTGTACCAAATCTTTTGCTTGTATCACAAAATGCACAATTCAAGTGTATTTTGACATATGCCGCTCTACTAAATGCAAAATTGTCAGGATGTTTTAGGCAAAAAAGAAACCATTTTTAGCCGGCCAGGCTGAGGGCAGGCAAAATGTTCTTTTTATCCAAAGCGACGCCGAGTTCTGTCCCAAGTAGATGGTCGATGTTGCAAAAGCTTGGGTTAGCTATGTTGTAACATAAATACGCATGACGTATATGGCTGGTGTTTATCGACTGCTCACTTAGAGCTACCTTGTGCCAACAGCATTGTCTGGTGTTGATTCACCCAAGTATTGCTACGGTGAGAATTGCTCCGGAATTTTGTTCCAGTAGCTAGTCGATAATAATACTTATTTCAAGAAAAACGGAATTTTATAATTCTAAAATTAGTTTTTACTATCCTAAAATACTTACCTTTAGTATTAGCTTAAAATCGCTTTCAATGCTCTCAAATTGCCCAAATTTAAACACCATTTAAATGTAAACAAGCTTGCTTGGCTTTCCCACCAGATGGCACTACTCATGCTACCCTCGTAGCTAGAGCCGCCATATTGCCCACTATCGCTTTGGGCATCAATTCGGTAAGTTGATGTTTTGCTCTGTCGGTATTTTTTTTCTTAAAAAACGTTAGCCCGGTGGCGACGGGCCATATTGCCCACTATCGCTTTGCTCACCCTTTCCTCGGGTTTAGCGAGAGCGGGGCTGGTGGGAGGGTTCTTACTAAAGGTAAGTATTTTAGGATAGTAAAAACTAATTTTAGAATTATAAAATTCCGTTTCTTACTATCTGCAAAATACTTCCCTTTAGTATTAGCTGACTTTGTCCAAATGGAGGTGGGTCAAGCTGAGAACTCGAGCCAGCTGTACTTAAGGGTACCTTAAAGGATAATTTCATAACTTTAAGGAACTCACCTTGCGCAAAATTTCATCCTTTCTTGTCATGTCCACCCACGACACTTCCCAGTGTGTACAAGTTACTGATTCTATTCTCACTGAGTAACTGAACTCTTTAACAAACACTAGTAACTGAACTCTTAACAAACACTAGTAACTGAACTTTTTAACAAAACGTTGTATCTAATATCTAACGTGTCTGCACACTCCCCTCGAGTGCCTGACACCCACTAGCTGACATGTCAGTCCTTACGCCCGGCCTACACGACTGCCCGCCATTACATGCTCCAACATATCTCTTCCACCAGAGCCACTCACATCACGGAAATAGTGGCTGATAAAAGTATTTTTGTGTTTCCAGGAACATGCTGCCAATATCTATTCCAAAGGTACACCAGATCCAAAGGCCCATGAGGCTGCCAACGCACGCAGTTCATGAGCATGCACTTCCGGTGGAATATCGAGATGGTTTGGACCAAGGTCATATGCCCTTCTAATTACTTCCCGAATCCAGGCCCCGAGCCTTGCCGGAGGCACTGGACTTGGAACTAAAACGCCCGTTTCCTTGTTGACCAGGAGAAAAAGGGGTGTTGGTGGAGCAGTCCTCTCGACAGACGTCGATGTAGTTTGTGGTTGTTTTGTATACTCCAGATAACATCTGAGCGCCCGAACGGGGCACTGCATCTTTTCCCCACCCCCGGGCTCAACTACAGGGGCGAGTGCTTTGATGACTATAGGCTTAGGCGCTTCATCCGGCCGCTGATTCTTGGCCCGGAAACTTGCTGGAACTGTTATTGTGACACTTGACCAGCCCCTTGCAAAACGAATGTGTCTATCTTCTCGTGACAAAGCTGCTAATTCACTTTGTCGAGCCGCTGTCGCCAAAGCAACCAGAAACACAGTTTTTTTGGGTTAAATGAAGTTTCGATGCCGTGTGCAAGGGCTCATATGGTGCATGTGACAAACTTTCTAGCACCAGAGGGAGGTTCCATCTAGGAAACAACTGCCGCACTTTTGGACGAGCATTTTCAAATGCCCGGATTAATCTGGACAGGATCTTGCTGTCGATAGTAACTGAACTTCCTGTACAGGACAGAACCGAATTAATGGCAGATCTGTAGCCCTTTATAGCTGATGGCGAAAGCCCCTTTTGAAAGATCTTCGAGGAAAGCCGCCAATGATGCTTCCGACGGGTTACATGGGTCAACAGACGACGTCCCGCACCAGGTAAACCACTTCTTCCACTTCGTCTCATAGACCTTAACTGTAGATGGACGATGACACTGCAGCAGACGCGATGTCACTGGAGATGAAAATCCTGCCTCATGCAGACTGACCCTCATAGTCTCCAAGCGTGAAGATGAAGAACATCTGGCTTGGGGTGCAACGTCCGTCCGTAGTGTTGCGAGAGCAGACTCTTGGACTGAGGTAACGGAAGCGGGTCTCCCTTTGCTAACTCTTGAAGATCGACGTACCACGATGCTGCTGGCCACAACGGAGCTATTAGGATGAATGACCCCGGCGACTTCCGAATTTTGTTGAGAACCGCTTGTAGAAGAGCGAATGGCGGAAACGAGATACTCAGCGCGTCCGTTGCCCACGCCTGAGGGTCTGGGAAGGGGGACACATAATTTGGAAGCTGAGTGTTGAGGCGAGTTGCAAACAGATCCACGAAGGGAGTTCCCCATTGCAAGAAGATGGCTTGACAAATTTTGGGAGCCAGACGCCACTCCGTAGTTGGTATCAGATTTGTTCTGGACAACTCGTCGGCCCACACATTCAACCGGCCTGCAATGTGTCTGGGTAGTAGCGTTACATGAAGATTTGCGCAAAGGTCGAATAGCATGGATGCTTCTGACATCAGGGTCCTGGAGTGGGTTCCCCCCCCTCTCCGAATATACGAGACCGCCGAGGTATTGTCTGACATGACTCCTACTGCTTTCCCTTCCAGATGAGTTGACCAGTTGCAAACTGCCAGGCGGACTGCCCGAAGTTCCAGGACGTTTATATGGAAAAGTTGCTCGGCCTGCCTCCAACAGCCGGACACTGTTTGCCCCTCCAAGTGTGCTCCCCATCCTGTTGACGATGCGTCGGTGAACAGGAGCGCATCTGGAGATGGTGACTGGATAGGAACGCCCGACCGCAGATTGTCGCTGTTGATCCACCATTGAAGAGCCTGACGTGGAAGATTGTGAAGTGGCACCGTGTCCTTCCAGGATATTCTCGGCGACCATTCTTCTTTCCGAAACCAATGCATTGGCCTTGTCCTCCACGCCCCCATGGGCACCAGAGCCGCGCAAGAGTCGACGAGGCCAATTACCGAAGCGAGTTCCTTTGCTGAAATGGATGACTTCCGAAGCAACCCTGAGAGTATGCTGCCTACCTTCGCAATCCTCTCTGGCGATGGTCTCACGAGGAATGACACCAGATCGAGCTCGGCGCCGAGAAAGATGAATGTTCTTGATGGTACTAGACGTGATTTCAATACATTCACCCCCAGACCTAATTCTTGAAACAGCTTCAGACTTCTTTGAAGATCGATCAACAATCCCTGATACCTGAGGTTGCGGAGCAACCAATCGTCTAGGTAGGCGTGGACTCGCACATTGTTCTCGTGTAGATGTGCCACTACCGGTCGTAGCACCGCCGTGAAAACCTGAGGAGCGGTGCTGAGGCCAAAGGGTAGAACTTCGAAATGGTACACTACCCCGTTTGAAATGAATCGGAAGAAATGGAAAACTTTTGGGTGAAGCGGCACGTGTAGGTATGCATCTTCGAGATCCACTGATACTGTGAATTCTTGAGGTTGAAGCGACTCGCGAATGACAGTCAAAGTTTCCATCTTGAAATGCTGTTTGATTAGAAAACTGTTCAACTTGCGTAAATTGAAGATGAGGCGTGTTCCACCGCTTTTCTTCGGAATAACCCTTACTGGACTGTAGAAACCGGGGGTGTCCATGGGGGACTTTCGAATTGCCCCTTTGTCCAAAAGTTTGACGACTTCGCTTTCCAATGCTTGAGCCTCGACCGCGTCCAATACCCAACTGGGGGGAATGTGGGACAATGTCGGGTATGACGCGAATGGCGGGACGTAGCAGTTTTCTACAATCGATAGCACATAAGGGTCTGTCGTAATTTTTGACCAAGCCGCGACATGGTGCCGTAACCTGCCCCCCACCTGCCGATGAATGGGGGCAAGCTTGAACCCTGCAAAGTCATGTACGTGGATTGCCGGTTCTGCGACCCCGGCCCCGAAAATTTGCTTTTCCTTTCCGTAAGGCTTGGTTTCCGCACCCGCGAAAGGAGCTTGGAGGTCCATCTTGGCTAGACCGTGCCGCATTGTAGTATGGTTCTGTTGAAAACTTCCTATTTTGACCTTTATTCTTTAATTCTGGCTGCACGTTCCAACGAACCGCCGAAGCACTCTCAAACCTCCCTTGTCTAAATGAACCTGCAGCATATCTAGACTGAAAACGACCTTGTTTTGGCACTAGTGGCTTCTTCTTTCCTTGAAGTTCTGGGGCCAACTCCAACAATTGACCGTTGAATAGATCCGACGACCTATGCATTGGAAGCAAACGCAAACGTCCGACTAAATCCCATGGAAGGTTAACTGCTGACTCTAGGTATGCATCACGCCTGCGATAAACCATGTTCAAAACAGCCCGAATTCCCCAGTTGAAAGAATCCTGTTGAAAGGATGAAGCTCTCTTCATGTGCTGCAAACAATCTTCCAAAACTGAATCAGACCGAGACTCTGGTGGCTCTGCCAAAAAAGCTCTTACCGCCGCCGTTGACGCCGAATAAGCAAGATCCGCATGCGAACCAGCTCGCAAACTCCACCTCACCAAGCTTTCGTCATCCTCAAACTGCCTGATAGGGATTTTGATAAACTGTGGATTCGTCAGACTCGAATCCAACTCCATCACACAACGCTCTGTAAGATATTCCGCTGATGGATAAGTTTTATAGCGGCTGCGGCCCGGTGCTCCAGTCCCCGCATACTTGAAGAAAAAATTACGTTTCTTCCTGTCATGAGGAGGCAATGGACCTTCTACTGACAAAGGCTCTTCATTTTTCCTAGTCATACCTTCCAGGTCAAGTAGCTGCCTAAAAACCACTTCTGATTGTGGCAAATTATATGGGTCAGGCCTAAAATCACCCATATTTGCAAAAGTATGACGTGGAGGGTCCGCAGAATTAACTACTGTTACAGGGCGAGCCTTACAAAAAGCAGACGGCAAATAATTGAAAATAGAGGCCGTAAACTGACTCCACGGAATAAAAGATGGCCCTTCATTATAAATATCCTCAGACATTTGTTCATCTTCATGTGCTGTAACCCCAATTTTTGCTTTTTTTAGGGGAGGAGGGCGTAAATTCCGGTCAGCATTCAATTCAAGCCGCTACTTAAAATTGGAATTCCTATGCTGGGAATCAGAGCTTTGCGAGGAAACACTGGCACTAACACTAATTTCGTCAATATTGACATAATCCAAATAATCGTCACCTGAATTCTCCAAATCATTATATTGGCGTCTTGCATGTTTCACCGGACGTCGTTGTACAGAACGACGATCATCTTCGTCACTCGTTACCACTCGTCGCCACTTTTCATCCGCCGCCATCTTGGATCGACGTTTCACACTCATCAACGACCGTCGCCGCTCATCGACACTCCTTGGCGATCTCGAACGGGACCGGATCCGACTGTAACGTCCGTCATCGCCCATCGGCGACCGACGCACACCTCTCGCATTCAAGTTCCCTTCATCAACCACACCCCGGCGCCGTGGCGACCTTGGTAACTGGCGACTACTCCGCTCCATTCCGGCCTGCACGCCCGTAGACAACTGCAGCCGAGCCGACTCCTGTCCGACCACCAATTTCCGGGAAGATTGGCGCCGGGGAGAACTCCCATTACGGCTTGGAGACTCGGAACTACTGTGCTTTTTGCCGAAGGCCCTCGCCTTGTTCACTGAATGCCTCATTTTTTTATGTGAACGCACAGATTTACTTACGGTTAACGGCTCGCGAAGCTTCTGAAACTCGTCCAGATCACTTGATCGGGGTGGATGTCCTTCACGCTCGGGTTCCGTCACATATGGATTAGCGCCAACACGTTCACGATCCGCCAGTTTTGTCTCGATTATCAACGGAATCGAACTTTGGAGAGAATGGAGTTGTGATGCCATGCTCTCTTGGAAATCAGCGAACATCGTTTTAAAATCCATAGTTTGATCGGTTGGGATTATTGCCGACGAAACACTCTCCTTGGGGCTGTCCCGTAGATTAGGGTTAATCTGTCCGTCGGCTTTGTCGTCTCCGTCGCTGGCGCTCGAATCAACCATCGTGTCCACGACGTTTAGAGTTGTACAAGGATCGTCCCCAGTAATCCTTCTATCCAAGGAATCTTCAGGTAGTTTCTTCTTCTTCTTTTCCACAAAACCGGGACGGCTACGCTGCAACGCCTTTTGGTCGGATTTTTTCCAAGTCCGACAAATTTTCCGAATGGCCGCTGGATTGAGCTTCAAACAGATGCTACACGGGTTACGCAGAAAATCGCAATTCCTACACTTCCTACAGGCTAAATGTTGGTCCCCAGGTGTTTTTAAATGAGTGCAAGACACAACCTTTTCTAATATAAAGTCCTCAGCTTTACCACTCATACCGGGCTAACGTTTTTTAAGAAAAAAAAATACCGACAGAGCAAAACATCAACTTACCGAATTGATGCCCAAAGCGATAGTGGGCAATATGGCGGCTCTAGCTACGAGGGTAGCATGAGTAGTGCCATCTGGTGGGAAAGCCAAGCAAGCTTGTTTACATTTAAATGGTGTTTAAATTTGGGCAATTTGAGAGCATTAAAAGCGATTTAAGCTAATACTAAAGGGAAGTATTTTGCAGATAGTAAGAAATAAAGCCATTTTTGCAGTAAATTTTGCAACAATCAATTTCATGTTTTTGCTTCAGTTAATGATTGTTTACCTACCACATCAAGAATAATTTTCATAACTCATTTAGAGAAAATGTGCAAAATTTGCGATTTTGCAAAATCGCAGAAATTACATGTCCTTCCACCAAAATACACTTGGGGGTTTGGTGTGAGAATTTGTAAATAACACCAGCACTACTCAAGAGTTTAAAACGATTGCACATGGGTAACTTTTATTTGTGTTGTTGTGAAGGCTGCATTTTAAACTTGTGGAAAAAAAGCAAAATAAAAACACTTTCCGCCTACAAAACATCTGCATTCCAATTTTGTCACTGATAAAGCAATTCATCAGGTCAACTAGAAATAAAGTTCACACATTCATCATACGTACCAATATACAAAGCACACGTTGCACTTATACATCCATCGTCACAGCTCGGGGCGATGCAACTTAGCTATTCAAGTTCAATTAATGAAAAGCACGTTCAGTGTCATTTTTCGTCCTCTGCTATCACAGCAGCTGGAGTTCCGTACCTTATCTGGCACGACCCAAGGTTGTTTTTAAAATCAATATTCGTTCAATATTAATGCTTCAATCCAACGCCATGTTATTATCCGCTGCTTGTTGGTCTGCAAACCGTTGTAACCTACGCCTTCTCAACTGCTCACGCTCATCCAAGTTTGTACTAGATCCTTCGCCACCAGATAAAGAGTTTAAATCATCCATTTGCGCAGATTCTGCAAAAAAATTATGAATTCTATTAATCAAATGTCGGTCGGAAAACTTAAAGCAATTTTAGATAACAGGAATCCTCACCAGATTCTTGCAAATTTTCAACAGACAGTATATTTATCAGTCGTCATTGGGGCACTACTAGTTTTGAGAGCTTTTAATTACATCGTTTTGGAAATTACGATTCGAAAATGGCGCTCCTTCGACTCGCAATTCGAAACTGGCGCTCCCTCGAATCGCAATTTCCGAAACGATGTAGTTACAAGCTCTCAAAACTATTAGTGCCTGATGAAGACAAACTAACATACTGTGTGTTGAAAATTCGCAAGAATCTGGCGAAGATTACTGTTATATGAAATTGTGCGTTGAGCTTTTAGAGTAAAAACCGCTAGCTATTTTTAATGAATTCTATCAGTGAATAAAATTACACAAACATTTTTTTCGCGGAATAAAGACAGTTAACGTCATCCATTGAAGACAAGGAAAACGAGATTCCCCTCTCAAAAAAAAACTTCCAATTTTCCTTGGTTCAAGCTATCATAACTCCGGAACAACACAACGCACTGCTGCGTTGTGTTGTTCCAGAGTTACGATTGCTTGAACCAAGGGTAAGTGCAAGTTTTTTTTTAACAGGGCTTAGAGCTGAGCTGACAATATGTCGTTTGTCAGGTGTTTTAAGAGCTGTTTTGAAACAATATGGTCGCTTAGGCTTTGAATGGGTTAATCTCGTCACCTATACATTCAATCTTGAGAACTTAGTTTTGAATACAAATTTTACCGACGCCTTGTTTCAGATAAGTATTAATTACCATAAATTTTGAAATAGCCGAAGCACCTTCCTGTTTCATGGTAGTTTCTGTTGCTTGTAGCAGCATTAGAACACCGGTCAACTTCCAGTTTGGGGTAAAGGTATACGACAAGAATTGAAAACTCACAGGCCGTTCGGTACCGTATGGATTACGTGTGCAGTTTAACTAACATGTCTTATAGTGCAAGAGCCATAAAATGAACCCTTGAGGAGGAATTTTTGGATAAAACATGAATTTTCCGTTTATCTACGTCCTCTTAGTGCCGCTAGCAGTTTGCGTAGAAAGTAGCGGCCCCTACACGTACCACAGAATAAAAAATGCGCGGAAGGACAGGAAGCGCCAGTAAGCTTAAAAAACTTGCACCCGGTTTAGCGAGGAAAGCTATGGTGTAACGTCAATGTCAATATTGCCAGTAGTGTCATAGCTCGATGGAGTGTCCATGATAAAATTACACCATGTTCCATCTCTCGTTCGAGGCTAAATTTTGAACTGGTCGAAAATATTTTCTAGGGTGATCAACTTTAAAAATATGATGTATTGGTTTTAACCATATAGGCACGTGCGCAAAACTATCAGTCTTGCTACGATCAGTCCAACCATGTGGCATCTCTGCGTGCAACAGCGTTCCATGAGCGTAAAGCGGTGAGGCAGATGGCATCTTTAAGCCAAGGCCGACTGGGGTAGAAATCTCGTGTTTTGCATGAATAGTTCTACGGACATGTATGCATTTATTCGCTCCGACAATCCTGGTTATGTAGACACAGTTCGACATTAATTGTTCACCATACACTTGCGTCACTAAATTGAAGGATGGAAAAGAAACGCACCTGTTTTCATACGATGTGCGCATTGCATAACGACACTGGCAACAACTTGGGAACAAGCAGAGCCGCACTGACCCGGCACGAAGTATGTGAAGTAGTAGTATAGCGGTATGTACAGTTATATTTCCTCATATTACGTAAGGCAAATAAAGTTTCTTGTCATTGGTGTGTGTACTACGACACATGGGAAGTATAGAGGTATGAGCTGCCATGCAACTGGCCAAATATGAAACGCCACATGCGCTGTCACTGATCATGTTCTTTCTATGCCGTGCAGCCACTGCCAATAATTCTGCCATTGCTTTTATGCCATTAGAGAATTTGAAATGGAAATGATCATCGGTCAACAAATAACTAGGCTTAATTTAATAACAATGAATTAATAGCTTACTGATTACAAATAGTAATTTTTCAACAAATAAAGAGAAAAATTCAGGCTTACAGCTGCCTGCTTTACGGGAATGCTACTGCTGTATAAATTTGAAGTTGGTTTGCCTGTTTTCCGTAAGTATTTTAAATATCGGAATTGATTTGCAGTGAAGAGAGCAAATAAAAGCAGCTTGGCAAACAATATTTTGGAAAACAAATTGCTACGCACATTTTCGGGATCAATATACTGTACCGGTATTCTTGCGAATTTTAACAGACCGACGACGTCCGTCTTCATCAGGCCTAACCTATACAACTCAAACTTTTGTCAACTACATCGTTACCGTGGAAGTCGGCATTTGAAATCTGCGCTCGTGCCTGGCGTGGCCTCCTATAGTTATCATGCTCGTTCATCCAATGCTTCGTGAGTCCAAGCGACTCACGAGCGAATCACGAAGCAGTGGATGAACGAGCATGATAACTATAGGAGGCCACGCCAGGCACGAGCGCAGATTTCAAACACCGATTTCCACGGTGACGATGTACTTGACAAAAGTTTGAGTTGTGTAGGTTAGGGCTGATGAAGACAGACGTTGTCGGCCTGTTGAAATTTCGCAAGAATACTGGTACAGTATTTTGAATCCGAAAATGTGCGTAACAATCTAATTTCAACAATCCAATGATCAAAGATGACGAACTTTCAGAGTAGATACTGTTACAAATTTTCAAAATATTTTTCTATATAATAAAGTAACTTAACGGTACCTTTTATTTTGCAAAGTAGTCTTTGTTATTTTTGGACTGTTCTTGAGCGGAATAATAAAACTCCTAGTTTTTTTTATAAGTTTTTTTTGTGCTGTAATAAAATTGGGAGTTTGATGTCTCATTATAGCCACGCAAGCGTTTCAGCTAGTTTAATATTAAAGAGATTTACATTTGTAACTGGCTTAGTTGTTATATTCTAGCATCTTCTCAAATTATACTACGAGCAGCACATTTGTACCATGCACTGCTTGTTCTGCTTTAAAATAGTAAAAGCTTCATTCATTTCGTCGTATCCATTGGAAAAACAAATGATACACTGCTGCTGACTCTCTTCACCTTGGTGTGGCCCTTTTCCTTCCCGGGATTAGTGGACTTTCCCTCTACTTGTGCCAGAAGCCTCTCCCCTGCCCTTCACAGCTGGGAAAAGTCGCAAAGGTCTTTTTAACGTCGTTCTAACCAGGATTTGGTTCTAATCATTTCGTTTTAAACATTATTTTTCAGTATTAAGAGTTAGCTCACAGAGAATTTATTTTTTGTCATATTAAACGGAGTGTTCCTCTAAAACAGTTATCGTCGTAATGAGGTTGACTGAATGTGAACGATAGCATAATCGCAGAATTTTCTGTGAAGGAGTAAGGTTAGAAAATTGGTTATGTTCAGGGCTGCACCGATGCCGTACCTCTATAAAGTACTGGGACACTGATATTGATACCACAAATTCACAATTGCTGTAAAAACTTTAGCAGATTACAATTAATAGTTTTATTGCGAATCCAGTCCTTTTTTTGTGATACATTAGTTTTCAAGGTGCCGATTTTTTTAAGCGATTTTTTTTCTTATGTTAAACATGTGCCAAATTGACTGCCTAAGACTGCAGCGTGTTTAAAAATATAACTGAAGTAACATAGTGTTGTAACCAACACACATAGAACACCAATACGGTAGTTGGGTTTCAAATTACGCAAACACACCCCGGAATTTAATTAAATAGGTTTGAACTTTATTTCTACTTAGAATGTTATTTATTTCTTCACTTTAGTTAGTGTGTTATTATCCAGTAAAGCAGAGTGGGTTCTTTTTTTTTACAGAGTCTATGCATAGCATTTAGATTTAGATATTTCAAGCATACCCAAATGAATACATTTTTGTGTGGTCAGCACAATTAGAAAATTCTACCAAAAAATTTACCTACTTTTTGTAGGAGAATTGGAATTCTTTTAAGTATCCAACTGTGCGGTTCTACCGTTGTGTTAATGCCTTTTACCACCGACCCCTAAAAAAATTAGCCTATTCCTGCAATCCTCTCACTTCTCATCACTTCCGTTTTCTCCGACTCACCACTTTTGACAAAGACCCACAACTTGCGCAAGGGAGGTGGGCGGGCTCTCACGGTAGAACAGCATGGTCAGATACTTAGAGAGTTCCAATTCTCCTACAAAAATTAGGTAAGTTTTCTGGTAGAACATTATAACTCTCCAGCTTATCCTCCCTAGCGGTTGTACCGTTGGGCCGACTGGTTGTAAGCAAGTATGTCACTGCGCAAGGATGCATCGCAGGATACGCCCCTCCATTGAAACCTCCACCTCTTTCGTATAATGCCTCGGGAATGTCGTCCGAGTACTCCAGTTGCCCTATCGGACAATCTGCGCAGGGGAGACACCATAGCCGCTCTGGTGGAGTGATCCGTAAAGACCCTCGTGTCAATGCCAGCCATGCCCAGGCCAGCCACCAACCATCTGGAAATCGTCTGCGATTTCACTGGATCACGAGGCTTCTTCCAACTGATGAACAGTTCAGGGGACCGCCGTCCCAACTGCAGAACCCGTGCATCCCAGTACTCCATCGTACTATCGATATACCACCGTACACACCTCACAACATCAACCCGCCTATCCTAAAGCGCCACGAACCGCAGCCCCCAATGCAGATTCTTCAGCCCCCACGTCTTACCCCCAACAACAAAAAAGGCCACCTCTTTCCCCTCAATGTCACACCGCTCGAAGGAAAACCTAGCTAGCTCGTCTGCTCTAGACCCTGCATGCAGACCCAACAGCATGAATAACTTTACAGTCAACAATCACAAAGGCAAGGCCTTTAAGGGGTGCCGCGTGGCCGACCACCGCACCACCCTATCCACGTCCCAAATCGTCACCCTCTGTGGCACACTTGGAAGCAAGGTTAAACAAACCTCGGAAAAATCTCCTGACCAAGGCCAAGTATCCCACTGGGATTCCATCATCCACTGGCTCATGACAATAGGACACTGCCGCCCGATAGCCGTTTTGGGTACTGTAAGCACAGCCCCTATGAAACAACTCCGTAAGGATATCCAGAATATGTTGAACAGGAGAAGCCCAAAGTGCACATGTAAAAACAACACAACCCGACGTTTCGAGCTAGCTCCAGCTCATTATCAAGGGAAATACAAGATACACTTAAAATTGCATAAAGTTGCAAACAGACAAATGCAGGCAAAACTGCCAAGTCAAACTACAATTCGAACAAGTTAAAAATTTAAAATTTTAAAAGGAGAGGAGAGGAAATTCGACACCAGGGTACTATAAAAATAACTGTTTGATACCCTCACCACCAGGAAAAACTGATTTAACCCGGACTACACTCAAATTTCGCCACTTCTTCTTGTGCTTTCAGCACAAAGAGGTCGCTCTCGAAATGTCGGGTTGTGTTGGTTTTACATGTGCACTTTGGGCTTCTGCTGTTCAACATACTTTGTTCCAGTGCTTGCATTTTTTCTAAAAGGATATCCACAACTCTACTCACAAGCGCTCCAACGGGATCCAGTGCCTGCTCACCACACCACTCAAGACAACGTCGCCACTTACCAACATATACCTTCCGAGTCCCCGGCCGGATGGCCGCTTCCAAGACTGCTGACACGTCTGCAGAATCGTTTCCCGTACCTGCAGCAACCCTTAAAGCGGCCAGACCACCACTGGCTGCCACAATCTCAACCGCAACCTCTGCCCGGTTTACGGGTCTCTGAGAGCCCACTCTGACAACAACACCGGCACGCCCACTACCATGCGCACCAAGTCCACATACCAATATTTCTTTGGCCACAACGGGGCCACTAGCAGCGACCCAGGGACAATCTCCCTGCGGAGCTTCCTCAAGATTCTGGGGATCAACACCACTGGTAGGAATATCCAAAGCCGCCATTCCTTCCAATCTAGGGAGAAAGCATCCACTGTGTACGCACCCGGGCACCTCCATCTTGTAACGAACTGTGGCAACTGAGCGGACACCCTGCTTGAAAACAGGTCGATATCTGCGCAATCCAACCAGTCCGCTATCCTGCCGAACAAGTCTACGTCCAACATACAATCAGCTCTGTCAAGAGCCATGTTCCGGGACACGTAGTCTGCTCCCCAGTTGCCGGTGCCGGGCAGGTAAACCGCCTCTAAGTCTAACCCATTCTGCAGTACCAACTCCCAAATCTCCAGAGTTAATTTGATTAAGGCCCGAGATACTGTCCCGCCCTTGCGTACCAGGTACTGAACTGCCACGATATTGTCGCAACGTATCATCAGGAGCTTATTCCCCGCCAAACATCTCGAAAAGCCAAAAGGCCAAGCTTTACCGCCAAAAGTACTCTGACGTTTATATGGAGGGCAGCTTCCTTGCTGGCCCACCTGCCATTCATCCGTAGATCTGGGCCCAAGCTAAATCCGACGCATCGGAATCCATCACCAACTCTACCATCCGGTCTTCCCAACTCCTGCCGTGTCGCTCCACAAGGGCTTCTGACTACCATACTAGGTCTGACCTGGTCCAAACTGACAACTTCCTGCACTCCCACTGCTGCGCCACTCCCAGGGCGCATAGCTCCTGCTGCAAACCTTGCATGTGTAGGCGAGCCTCCCTCACCATAAGGCCTGTACTCTCTGCCAGCCCTAAAAACATTTGATAGGTTATCTTCGAAACGAATACCAACCATAACAGGGCCCTGGCCTTTACCCCTAGAGCTTCTACCTTCTCAACTGGCAAGACTCAGATGCAACCTGCGCCAGACGATGTTTCAAACACAAAGAAGGCCTCCCCGCCCGGAATCCTGGTTCCGACGGGCCGCCCATCGACAATCGGTCATACTCCTCTTGAAGGGACCACCTTTATTTCCTATCTGAAACGCCTGTTGCGACCTATGCTTCGGCCAGCCCTGCGGAAAATCCGGCCGACCAACCCCAGCTAAATTTTTTTTCTCAGTTGCCGATGACCTCTGTGCTTCACGCAACACGTCACCAATCGGGCCACCGAACAAATTATCCTGAGTAGGTTCCTCAGCTAGTAACCGTCTACGTACATCCTTCTTATATGCAAACCGGAGCTGACCCTCCTGACAGCAGCTAGCTGCAAAGTAGCTTTAATCTGCAACACGGCAACGTCAACCAAACTCTGCCTGACCAGAGCCATCTGACTGCCTTTAAATTCAGGATTATCCTGACCCACAATTTCTGAAGACTGCAGCAAAGGTGACATTACCTGCAACATACTTGACTGCAGAGCCTGCAGCTATCTATCTACGGTTTCAACCACCAGCGGCTTATTATTACCCCTGCGGTGCAAAGCCGGTACAAGGTGCCTCAAATCGGCTCTGAACCCCTGGGTCAGTAACATACCTTGCTTGGACTTCCAACAGCGAGGCAGATGACGACTGCACATTCTTATGGTCGTTCCACCACTGTAGGATTTTATCACCCATCTTCCAACGCACCACCGGCGTAATGGCCTCAGGCAAATCTAAAGTGGACGCACGGTCGGGCATTTTTTCCGACGCCGTGGACCTTATCTCCGGCCTACCATCTAATGCAGAACCAATTCGGCTTCTGTTAAAATCATACCTATTCTCCGAGTCCTCGTCCGAATCGTACAATTCAAAACGATCATCCTCTTCAAATTGCGCGCCACTGCTCAACAGACCCGATGTCAGTGCTTGCCTAAATTCCGCCCCCAAAATAGATGGCAATCCTTTCAAAGTTTCCTGAATCTGCATTAAAGCACTTCCGTCCAAAGAATTCGGCACAACAGCCATCCTACCAACATCTAAACCATCCACTAATTCACTTCTCCCATTAGGCCTAACGACCTCACGGGCGCAGCCATCTTGGCTGCCGCCCGCCAACGCCCTAACTTTTTCCTTTCCAGACACGGCTTTTAAACTATTGTCACTTACCGTAGTCCCCAGCTCCGCCGGAACGTAGTCCACACGCTTTGCACTACCACTATTTTTCTTAGACGCCTGCATTTTCACTCCTATTTTTTGAACTAGAAAAAAATCGATGGACAACAAAACACAACCACAGGGATCGGCGCCGATGTCAAAAGTGGTGAGTCGGAGAAAGCGGAAGTGAACGGAGACGGACCGGAAGTAACGAGGAGGAAGGGAGAGGAGTGCTGGAATAGGCTAACTTTTTTTTCAGGGGTCGGCAGTAAAAGGCGTTAACCCAATGGTACAACTGCTAGGGAGGATAAGCTGCAGAATTCCGTTTAATGCTAACGGTAAGAAATTAAAAAATAATTTTTTTTTTAATATTTTAAAAATATTAGAAAATTTTATTTAAATACAAAGAAAACTAAATACAAAAAAACAAATTAAAGCTGACATTAAAACAAAAAAGTTAAAAAAACTGAACATGGTTATCATTAGATCATTATACCGATACTGTAAAGTAGCCTTTATAAGTAAAATAAATTTTAAGTAGGAAAACATTTAGTAATTTTTTTGGGTGGGGGATGGCGATCCTGTAAATGGATACGTTTTGTATGGATAACGTTTTTACATGTAAAATTTTCTCCCCCAAATTTGTACGTACATGCATTTTGATATAATCTCACATTATTTGACTATTCTATGATAAATGCTGCAACAACGAATGTTTTTTAACAATTCAACCCCATGAATAACTTTATTATGCAGTCCCTTTTTGTTTGGTGTTAAGAATTACAGATTTTGGATGGCAACAGATACAAAATGTGTAATGTGAATATTAATCCTTAGGGAATTTGGTTTAGGCCGGGAAAAAAAATAAGTTTGGTTCTCGGGCATTTCGAAAGTCGAAAAAGGACCAGGCCACCCGGCTTTTTATTTTATTATTTATTTTCAAAATGCTATGAAAATGCTCAACATTTTTCTTTAACTTTTAAGCAGTATGAACTCTTATATACGTCCAAAATAACATCCCAAACACAGTAATGACGTATATATACGTCGAAGCTTTGAAGGTAAACTATGGGTCGAAAAACGCAATTTTCCGTCAAAATATCGAAATGCGAAACGCTGAAATTCCTGACATGTTGTGCATCGATTTCTGTAAAAAAAACCCCGTTGTTACCAATATCTACAATTTTATTAAAAGCACTTTAGTTGAGTGTAGACTCACTAAAAACTGCAAAAATGTGTTTCTCATTCTTTTTTCCTAAGTCAAAAAGCAGAAAATTGGTCATTTTTAATCAGCGGTAGCGGTCGAAGCATTTGACTGGGCGCTGCCATCTTGTATTAGTTGGAAAGCTGGAATTCCCTTCAATCTAGGCCTCTCAACTTATTTTCTCGATGGCCGTTTGGCATTGGCCAATCAGGCGAATTGTAGTAGGCCGTTTCTGGCCATTTCAAGCTAACTTTCCAAAGCATTTTAAAATCGCGTTTCGTTATTGGCTGGTTGGTACCACGTGACCCATTTGCGTGATCTCATTGGCTGATGCGCGATTTCAACATGGATGCCGCCGATCGCTTCGGATTTCACGTGAGTGCTTGAGAGCACTTGTTTTAGTTCACAAGAAAGATGATGTTTCACAGCATTAAAAAATTAAATCAGCAGCCAACATGCAAAACTAAAATGGAAATGGAGCGTATAAACCTTCACACTATTGCTTATCAGGTGGGAACAAGTTCGAACAACGATTTTTAGCCTAACGCCGACTTTCGGACACGTTTTGTCAACACGGAGATTTTCGATTTCATTTGGCTACTGCCCGTAATTAAAAAAACAAAAAAACCAACGGTTCTCCGACACTATTAAAGCCATTTGTCCGATTTTTTTCTGTGCATTTTAATGAATATCTGTTGCGTGCGTGTAATAAGTTTGAAATAATTGTGTCCAATAGTTTTCGCAAGAAAATATATTTCGTTAGTGCCTCACTCCACGGGTAACGACGTAAGGCGAATGAAATAAAAAGCCTTTGACCCGCATGATTTTTGGGGACCCGCCCGCGCCCGAGAACCGAACAATTTTTTTTTCCCGGCCTTATTTCAATAAATTTATTTAAATCTTTTGCTATCGGTGCAGCCCTGGTCATGTTTAATTTAATACCCTCCCCCAATTTTTGCCAAATTTCTTGCATACGCCCAACAAGAGCTCATAGGCGATTTATGGTTAATTACTTTTATGTGGCTAAATTGAGCATGACTGAAGAAGCTGTAAAAGATCGCTCCGCTTATTTTAATTTGTTACCTGACAATAGGCAACAGAAATCAGTTTTGACCTACATTTTTTTCTTTAATTTTCAAAAGCTACTCGGATACTGGTACACTAGTTGAAAAGCAAGGCATTTAAACCTATCGGCGACTTACCTTTTTGACTCGTGCTTGGTGATTCAGTGCCGCTATCTCCTGCAGCTGCTTTCTCTTCGACTATTGGTGGGCTGGCACTTGCAGAGTTCGCTTTAGAAGTTGCTGCCTGGGGAACGGTTGGAGTCGTAAATACTGGTGCAGGCTGAGGTCTGAAAATGAAAAATGGGCACGAAGTTTAAACAATTTTATTAAAATAAACAAACTTCCCTAAGGATCAATATTCACGTTGCAAATTTCATAAAAGGGACCCCATAATGCAGTTATTCGTGAGGTTGAATTTGTTATAAAACATTCTTTGTTTCAGCATTCATCAGAGTAGGGTCCAACAAATGTGGGATGATACCCATATCAGTATCATAATACATGTATACTTAAAAAAATGAGGAAAAATGTTTACATGCTAAACGTTTACTTAAAAAATTACACAATTAGAGGATTAACATCTCCCACCAAAAAATTACTAAATGTTTTTGTGGGGTTCAGGGCCCTGCGAGTTCGTACTTCGCCCTCGATTCCGGTGCCTCGAGCCACGTCATGTGCCGACTTGACTGGCTGCATGACCCTAGGCCTACTCATGTTAAAATATACTTAGCATCAAAAGGGGCTTGTATCATTGCAACCAATACTGGTACTGTGAAGATTGACACCCCGCAAAATGTTTTATGATGCTGTTGCAAATCTAATTTCATCTCGTCTCGACAGGAAAGGTGTGCACATTTTGCAAGGAAACCAACAATTTTGCCTGTACAAACAAAACGATGTCTATAGGTAGATGGTAACATAATTTTGCCTAACTCTCCGGTCACCGATATTGCAGACCGCTCGCTCAACCTTCTGTTGCCTCCAGTATGGAAACTGTACCGAATGATTTAGCCTTATAGGATCTTGGGCATCAACGCTTGGGCCATCTTTTACCTGCTGTGATGGATCAAATACATTAGTTCATTAGTAATAGTAACTAATGCCCCCGTCCTATGCAAGAGTAAACGGTTACCTTATTCACGTTCATGTATTATTCGTCATACGTTCTACAAACCATTCACGGCGACCTTACTGGACCTATCATGGAGCTTCCCAAGATGTCTAGGCCCAAGACCGTTGTGCAAAACCCATCTGTGGCCACTAAGGCTGTACCGAACCGAACAAACCGAACCGAACATGGCCGAACAGAAGGTGTTCGGTTCGGTTCGGTGTTCGGTCTTTGAGACGCAAAATACCAAACAGAACATATTTTTACTTCTAATCAACGGATTTTGATGTTTGAATACACCATTTTGAAGGTTTTTTCGCCAACTTTCTGTTGGTCTAAACCACAAGTTCCTAGACCTAACGGTTCAGAAATTATAAGGGAAAATGTAAAAGTAGTGGAGATTTTTTTATGTTTAAACAGAGTTTCAACATCTGTGGGCTTACAAGTCCATGTGAAAATACCTACATTTGTTAAGAAACTTGTGCTTTGATGAATCTTTGTGAACTGAGTTCTTTTACATTTTAGTTTAAAATAGATTGGCTTGGTACATTTTTGTTCGGTTCGGAAGTGTTCGGTGTTCGGCTTATTTAAGGTTTGTTCGGTTTGGTTCGGTTCGGTTGACAAATTCTCGTTCGGTACAGCCTTAGTGGCCACACACCCTGTCTGACCCCCACAAGTGGCCACCTGTGGGGTCAGACAGGGTAACCCTCTTTCATCTTTCCTCTTCTGTTTGGTGTTGGATGAGGCAGTGAAAAGAATTGGCTCCATGCATACTGGATGCTGGATTAATGGAATTGCAGTTAACATTGTGGCATAGACTATGCAGACGATGTTGTCCTTCTGGCACCCAGTCGTCGAGCACTGCAGGTAAAACTTGAAGAAATTTTGAAAGTAAATGGACTTTCTTTCAATGGAACCAAATCAGTAGGGATGGTTTTTGGTGGCGACGGTGAAATGGTTGCACCATTGCGGCTGGATGGCTGTAGATTGTCTTGGCTTACTTCGGTAACATACCTGTGAGTTGAACTTTCCTTCAACTTGGGTGATGACTAATATATAAGAAAAGTGCGGTCGGAACTTTGCCGGTAAGGGAATGCCACTTTGCATACTTTCAGCTTTTCATCAGAAGAAGTGACAATCCATCTGATTAAGACCAGGGCCATTTGACTCTATGGACTGGCCACGTGTGATACATTCACTAACGGCTCAATTAATGAGCTTGCACGTATCTACCACGGGCTTGTGAAACGAGAGCAGCACCTACCAAACTATTAGCATAATCATCAAGCCTGTAGGGATGGAGGCATGCTTACCATGGAACTGTAGTTTTTTGTACTTTGGAGTGCAGTTCAAAACTTGTCCAACTCCCTCATTATTGCATGCAGGGGTGACATCGATGGCTGGGGTTGGGTTTGGGTTTGGGTGGAATTGTCGCGGCAGGTTTGCTCAAGTTTGGAATGTGAAGCAAAATTCGGACGCAGCGAGATATCAAGTCGTTACGGCAGCATGCACTTGACCATGTGCCGGGAGTGGCAGTACTGTAGGAGGTTGAGGAGTTGAACATTCTTCTGTGCTATTGACTTGACTTTTTTTGTTTCGTCCCCACTGTTATTCCGTTCCCTGTTTTTTATAATTCTTGTACAGTTGATAACTATTTTTTTTTATTTTTTTTTCACTCATTTACATGTACCTCGTTGTACAGAATGCAATAAATAATAAACAATACGACAACAATTAACACGATGTAACAATGCAGACAGTAGAGCTCGTCACAAGTTTTCCTACTTATAATTAAATTTATGTTACTTATAAAGGCTACTTAACAGTACATCTCTTCAGTTTCTATAACAAGCCTGAATTCCAACGTTTTCCAGTAAACGGAAATTTTAAACCAAGAGTACAGCTGTAACTCTTACTAATATAACTGGTACCCTAGGATAGTTCAGCTGGTGCCCATTAAACAACAATTTTTTTGAACTCATCAGCAAATTTTCATGGGCCATTTTTCATTTCACAAAAGCCACGCATCCTAAAATTTAATTCCAAAATTTAAATTATTCGAAAAAAAAATGCAAACGGGACAACTCCTCTGGATCCAAAATCCAATTCTGCTTTCTCGAAATAGAACTTACAAAAAAGAACTTTTGTCCGGTGTAGCCACGACGCGCTATATAGTAAAGGCGGATTCCCACCACCTTTTCCGTTTTCATTTAGACATCAGAAAGGAAAAAATTTACTTCTGCCAAAAGCAACGAAACGGTTCCCACCGCGGAAAACAAGCTTGTCACGAGAGAGCCAACGACAATGGGGCTTATTAATATGCGTTGAGTAAGTAACTTAATAATTAGTATTTTTTGACTTACCGGGTTCAACCTCCAAACGTTTCATGCCGCAATGTTGAGGGGTTCGAGCTACATTGTTTTAAATTCCGACATTGTCGTATACTGTCTCATGTGCTTAGCCAAAACCCCCGGAATAAGGCTATATATATATATACAAAGGCGACCTGGGCAGAGTTTCTGGCGGTAGCTAACAGACTACGATCTGCCAGTGTTATCTAGGCCACAAGTTATTTCTCTGTTAATCACACAATTGGTTTTTCTAAGCCGACAAGCAAGTTATCTCCTTGTGTTCCTCAACTAAAATATCACTAGCTTAACATGTATCCATTTTTATTGGGCTGGTGATCGACTGCAGTAGCAACCACGTGGGAGCAACTGCACGCCGCGACTGGCTTTCCAATATGCCTTCGTTTCAGCCAATTTCGGAAAAAGCTAACCGTTTATATTCAGGTCAGGTCAGTAGAGGATTATTTGGTGCTATCTCCAGGAATGAAAATTTGCGGAAGATAAGTTAGGGCAACCCAGATTTATTTGGTTTACAAGCAAGGCTGAAAATTGAAGCACCATGTAATTTTTTTTGTATTCAACTGACCATTATATAAAGTAGTGTTGGGCGGTATACCGCGGTACCAAAAATGCAACGGTACCAAATACCGTGCATTGTTAAAATACCGGTATTGTTTTAATATGAAAAAAGCCGCTAAAATTATAACAATAGTTCAGTCAGTCCTTGTGTAGTATAACAATAGTTCAG
>JAHWFP010133531.1:0-14718 GCA_023313725.1 Lithobius niger
TGAGAATTGTACCAAGTTCCGTACCAAATTCCAAAGCGAAAAGCCTACAACTCAATTTTTGTGCGCGTCCAAGCTTTCCACAACCTGACCCGAATTACGAATCAAAATGGATCCGCCCTGTCCTGTTCGACCTAACATACAGCGAGGGTATGGTTCCGAAAGGGGTGACTCGACCGTCAGCAGGACTGCTCGTATATCTCAAGTAGCCTTACATCAAGCCAGTATGAAATACTCAAGAAGTTCCAGACGAGACGATTCTTGCAGAGTACTTCCCATGGGTGAGTGCGCCGGTGATGGACTTCAGGCAGGACACGATCCATTGGGATTAACTGGTTCCTGTGCCCCTTACTGGTGCCAAGCAGAACGGGATACGGACTCCGGTTTTAGTGGCGCACCACTGGGAAACAGCACCACTAATACTGGTTGGGGAAGTACCGACGGCTCCAGATTTCAAAGCTGGATGTACCAAAACGTATCTTTTCCGGACTTGGCATCGACCAGTGCTGGTGGTTATGGCGACAACGAAAACGCCGAAGGAGCTGCATACAACAGCAAAGTTAGTCCAAGATTACACCTCCCTGCTGGCGGTACCACCTCGTCCAAATCGGTAAAGGGTAAGCCTCAGATGCGAGTGGTACAACGCGGGATGGAGGATGAGGACCGGTACGGTGACGATGAAGAAGAAGATTTTACTCCTGCGACGATTGATGTAAAAAAGAACGTTATCCCAGCTCCAATTAGCGGGAAGAAATCGTCAGAGAAAACGTCGAATAAAATCGCAGCTTGTAAAAAGGAGAAAGGGCAGAAACAAAGCCTCCATCGCCTTCAAATGTTGGTGCAAGAAAAAGCATGCCGAGATTATGAAGATACGATTTCAGTCGTGGTTTCCAAAACAAATTTCAATGTCAGCAGGTAAGAAGGTGCTATTGTATGAAGGTGCTATTGTAAGAAGGTGTTGTTGTAAAAAGGTGTAATTGTAAAAAGGTGTAATTCTAAGAAGAATCATTGCTATTCCTAGGTAAGAATTTAGATGAAATTGTAACTGATCGTACGTTTCTCTAGTCTTAAATAGGACGGAAAACCAAATGGGCTCGATAAGTGTTAAATAAATACGGATGCAAATCTGTCTATGTTGCCTTTTGGACTTAAATGTCAGAATGCCTCAGCGGGAAATTAAACCCAGGACCTTCGAAAACAAATGCCGAGGTCCTACCGCTGAGCCATATTGACACGGCGTAACTAAAACGTCCATAGACAGCATTTAATACCCACACATTTGGCTTTCGATCCTGTTCAATCCGTTATTTCACGGTTTTATTGTATGGTGTGTGGTGTGGTATGTGCGCAAGCGTCCCTCCAGTGGCGATTGGACAAGTTCATGTTTATATGTATATGTGTGCATGTTATATGCTGCCATATGCGTTTCCTTTTGGCCGTGTCAGTATGGCTCAGCGGGGGGGGGGGGGGGGACCTCGGCATTTGATTTCAAAGGTAGTGGCTCAGTTTCCCACTCAGACAGTCTGACATTGTCCAAAAGGTTTGCATCTGCATTTATTTAAAGGTGCACGGGTAGCTGGGAGCACTGGGGCGTCAGATTCGATAGGTGTCTTGGTCGCAGCTGTACATCTCTGGCGTCTTACAGATCCGGGTTCGATCATCGTGAAGGGAAGTGTTTCCCACCCATTGCATGATGGTTTCCTCGGGTACTCCGGTTTCCTCCCTCATGCGGCAATAAAACAACTATCCTTATTGTGATTTCTTCCACTTAACATCTGCTGCATCGGCCTTAAAAAAGTTCTAAGCCGACAACTTCTATTCTAACTTCTGTTCTATTCGATAGTGACGTATTTTAGCAGAGGTGGTGGTGATGTAAGTCCACCTCCATCGGGGAACTGGGTAGATACTGGTGTAGCGTTTGGCTCGTGAGAGTCCCGTCCCGATGGCACTGACACATACGAGGTTTTTGACTTTCACAGGGTACCCTCGCACAACGCTGTCCACGCATCATCACCACCCCTCTGATGGAATGGAAACATAGACTTCCGTGTAGTTGAACCAGTTTAATGGCTAGGTCACGCAACTTTAAATGCAATTATTCATACAAATATATCCACCATTTAGGAAACAGGTTTATAACTTCTGAAGACAAGGTTGACTATACAAGTCAGTTGATCACTAAGAGCACAGTTTTAAAGTCTCAGGATGAAAGTATACAATGACCACAGTACAGCAATTCGCCACACTATATCACTTAGCCTAGCTTGGGGTTGAAACGATGTCGGTTTCCACTGAAAAACGAACGTAGAATGTCGCATCACCCTTTTTGCCCAGAATTTCTCGAGTATGGATGGTTCACGTTCATTGGATAAAGCAAATCTCACAAGATCTCTTGCCAAAGCTCTCCGCCAATCACGCCGTTTGTTTACAAACCAAAGTTACACTCATTCCTGCAATCAACGGTTAGAACACAAGATTTGCAACAACCTTAATGCAAAGTCGAATTCCAACGAAAATTTTTGTTTTTTTCCCGCAGAACGACCACCCTGCGTACCTTCTGCTTCAGTAATTATACAGATCTAAGCTTTTCTGAATGGTGGCTGACAAACAAACCAGAGATCTACATAGCATAATTGTAGACGGCCGTGTCAGTATGGCTGAGCGGTAGGATTTTGGTGTTTGGTCTTAAAGGTCGTGGGTTCAATTCCCGCTCAGGCGGTCTGACATTTAAGTACAAAACGAAACGTAAATAGGTTTTGCATCTGTATTCATTTAACTCGTCGTGTAGCATGATTTCTAAGTACTTAAAAAATGTGAATGATTTCAAACTTTCACTTGATATCTGCATGTTCTGTTATTGTTAATTGTTTGTTTGAGGTTTAAAACACCAGCCCAGAGTTTTATTTTAACTTCACTTACGAAATGACAACTTACCTATATTCCGTTTCTTGTTCCAGACTGTCTTTAACCAAGTACAGCGACTACTTCAAGGCCATCAGAAATATTTCCAATGTGGATTGCATCAAATTGGATTTGGACATCGGAGTTGGCGCCTTTGGAGTAGTGCACGAGTGGTTGATGGGGACAAGCGGAGTCTCCCTCGATGCTACCAATGTGGGTGAAGTGTATGATGCCGCTCGCAAGTTGGGAATTACAAGTAGGCATACTTAGCCTGGTTAAAACGTGAAATATTAGGCTTAGTGTTTCTAAAAAAAACGAGGTATTTTTTTAACGGGATCACTCAAGAACATGCTTTTTTCCGCCAATTTTGACCCTTCTGCACATGCCACCTTTTGAACTCGCCTACTCAAGCACTGCAACCAACCTTAGTCACGTTCAAGGAAAAATCCAGAATTGTTTAATAACTCTGGGTTTATTCCAGAGTCATGCGGTTATTCATTTTGGAGATGTTAGTCAGTGGGTCAAGGATGCTCTAGGTTAAGCTGCAGCAGAGTGGCATACTGCCAAAAGACTTGTTGCTGGTAGAGACTAGATCCCAAAGAGGAGCGTAAAGGCGCTGCAGGGCTGTTTTACATGTAGAACAGCTTCTACCTCTCATCACAAGTGGAGTAAGTGGAGTATTTCCTACAGTATTTCCTGGTATCCCTTGATTCCCCTCTGCTAATAGTCACCCTTGGTGGCAGCAAGGCTTGAGCCAGATTGATCACTTATCTTCAAGTTCCTAACCGTACATGAAAGTACATAGCATTACTGAAATGCAATCTTAATGATAAGGATCCATAGCTTGAGTGTATCTGGGTCAACTAAGTACCCAGACAACTAGGCTTATTGTTCGCGCAGCGTATCTTGAGTCCTGCAGGTATTTTATGACCGGCTACATCTTCCTGGAGGGAGCGGCTTTAATCGACGGCCGCCATTGTTTTTGTAACCATCTGGGATATCAACAAGGTGCTCTGCTATCGAAAACAACAATCGATTATCTGTATTCGTTATGGGGCGAACTCAAGATAAGCCGCGGACACTATAGGGCACAAGATCAAAAATAATGATAAACACGAAGAAAACGTATAATTAAATATTTAAACGTTCTGAATGTTAGGTTGGTAAAGGATTAAATTAAAGCTTAAATTATGGCATATCCCAATTCCGCATTCCGGATAAGCTGTCTCGTATATCCATTACACTTAACTGCTTGAATACTGGCTGATTCAAACAAAAAACTTTAGTTTTAGAGCCCCCTCGCTTTCTTGTCACCTGAGCACATGTTAAAATTCGTTTAGAAAATCTTAACGCAAATGCTAATTCATTTAAAATGTAAATTTGTGACGTCACATCCGGAAGTATATTCCCACCCACCACAAGTGACGGTTCGTGAATGAAAAGCGAGCAGCACAATCAAGAGTTTAAAGAAACTAATCACATGCTGCACAATTGACGACGTTTTGGAGATAAACAACACCCCCGTTATTAAATGCGTACGTTGGTAATCAAGCTTGGTTATTTTATAGATTAAAAAACAGAGAAACATGCCAGAGAAATGCATAGTCAAAGGCACTGAAACCAATTAAAAGTTAAAAGTTTTATCAACCTGATCTGGTCTGACCCCCCCCCCCCCCCCCAAAAAAAGCGTGCCGGGCGTGTAAAAAATAGCGGGGACACTCCACCAACACCCGAGGGGGCGGGGGGAACATATTGTGATAGGGCGCGGGGGGGGTTGTTTTTTTTTGGGAAATTTTTTTTTTGGGGGGGGGGGGGGGGGGCTTGTCCCTCATTTTTATTTTTATCATTTTTGGACCCTTTCTTGGGCTTCCTAGCTTTCTTTTTTACCCTTTTCAGGGCTTTAGGCCCTTTCTTCTCGTTGCGACCAGCATTTCTCATTGCAGGAAAGCAAAATAATGGCATGTTTTCTCTTCAAAAAGGGTAAAAAAGGGCATTTTGTGCAAAAAGGGCAAGGGCGGTGCTCCCCCCCCCCCCCCCCCACACACACTCCCTCCCCTGCTCACCCTGCGCACGCCACTGGTTCCAACAACAATTTCTTTTCTTTTGAAAAAAAAAAGTAAAACTGTAGGGATTGATTTTGTAGATGTAAAAATCCAATTTAAATTCTGATAAAAATTAAAACTGCAACATTTTTTGTGGAAAAAGACTGCTCTCCTTTGGTAAGGGATCGATATCACACGTAAAACATTTACTTAAAAAATGTATACGTTTACAGAATTTTACTTTTACTTGTGGCATGGACTTACAGATATCTAATTTCAGACCCTGTCAGGCACAACATTCATGGACCCTTGCTGATGGCAGTACACAAGCCAAACAAATTGCACATTTTCCACCACTTTCGTATGTTGAGGTCGTCGTTTCAGGGGACAGCACAAGGCTGCTTGTATCGCTGATAAATTTCCCTTTTTAAGAACACGTTCATAACCACAAATGGTTTCTGCAATGGAAATAGGTCTACCGTATTCCCCCTGTTTGCCACTAATTTTTTATTTTATGCTGGTGTCTATTTTGTGCCGCGGTTTAACCTTCTCTGAAAAATAAACGGGCGCCTGGTCTTGTTTTAACCCGGGACGTTGCACTCTGTTTTCATTTTAAAAGCTGTGATCGACACAGTTGAATCAAAAGTTAGCTACGATATAAAACATTGTTGTTTAAAGTGCCATTAACTATAGTAGACTGTCGATGAATATTGATATTGTCTGTAGAACACAAAAATGAAATTGATGTGAAGTTTAATTGAACCGAAGTACAAATAGGAAAGGAAAACAAATAAGCTTTCCTGTAATGTTTCAGATACCAGAATAATGTTTAATCCCCGCGAAACCTTACTGCTGTATTTACTGCCAGCCTTCATAAATCGCCGGGTCAGATAGCGAACAAATAAAGCCAACAGTACAAATGGAGTACTGACATGTGCAATTTTATCTCTGCACGCTTAAGGCATGTTTGCGCAACGATTTGCCGTAGCGTTCTCGCAGCTAGAATTTAATCACAATGGCAAAGATGATGTTGCCATAGCAAGAATGCTACCCGAATTAGCTAAATCCTATATAATATATAATAATAATATATTAGCTTTATTACCAAAAAGATATGGTAAAAGGAAACTGCACGGGATAAAACACTACCCTCTAATACTAGCCCCTACTAATTTTAAACAAGATTTACAATTTCTAGACCCATTGGGCTGTGTCGTCGCAAATGTCAGTTATAAAGTACAGGTAGAAGATCAAATAAGATCAAAAACACTTTAAAAACATGGAAAGATCAACTTCTCTTAAATCCAGTTTGAACTGATGAAGACTACGCGACATCACCAACTCGGACGCCAAGGGATTCCATGGCTGTACTACACAGTTTGAGAAGAAAAACTTTGTACAGTCCCTTTTCATTTTTGCGAGGGTAAGTTTAAATGGGTGTCCTCTGATGCATTACCTCGGACACGGAAAAAGCTTTTTGAGTTTGCATCGACTAGACCGTTTTGAATGGAGAAAGTAAAGGAAAAGCTCTGCTTGTAATCGTCTCATTTCCAAAAGAGGTTAACCCCACTCGTTTTAACCGCTGTTTGCATGCAACATAATAGAAACCAGGACGAAATTTAGGAAACGTTCTTTTGACCATTTCAACTGTTTTAATATCTTTGACTAAGTGTGGAGACCAGACCTGACTGGCACATCGAGAATAGGTCGGACATAAACATTAAACTGCCCTTACCAAAGGTATCAATATCTCCAGACACGATACAGCGTCTAATCATTTGACCAGTGGCGTAACTAGGGTTTTGTACTGAGGGGGCAACACTAGGCATTTAGCCGAATGGTGTGGAGGGAGAAACGGATAAAGAGCCCCGGAAGCTGATGAATTTTTGCTATTTTTCGGCATTTTCTGGCCTTGTAAAGTGCCGTTGAAAACATTTTTATAAAACCAGCTTTGCTGACTGCATTATACGCATAAAAAATTGTTGTAATGTAAAACATTCAGTTTTTCACACTAGATACTTATTTTTTAAACACTGATACTTTGTTGGGAATTTTAAGCAAAATATGGATTTAGTAATTCTTACTGTTTATCTTTACTGATTTTCATATTTCTCCATTTGTCACCTGGTTACTTTAGTGATTTAAAGGAGAAACAGAAGTCTAAATTAGCCAAGATGAAAGTTGCACCTTTAACCTCAAAATGCAGCCATCTGACGGTAAATAATTTTTCAGCTATGGAAAAAGTGACTTGGGCAATTTGCCGAATAAGCTTTCAAAATCTCACAGAGGGGGCGAATCGCCTCTTTGCCCCCCCCCTTCCCCCCTCCTACTAGTTACGCCACTGCCTATGACTAATCGGCTTAGCCTTAAAGGCAATCTGACAACAATGCTTTGAAAACTTGAGATCAGGGCGTTAAGTAAATCCCAAGATCCTTTATCTCGTGTGTGGACTAGCTCCATGTTGTCAAATACACGACGAGGTTCTGTGTGTATCGTTAGTGTGAATGTTTGCAATCTTGCAATCTGCCGCAATTACATAAAAAATGCCTCCTTTCGAATCAATTTTCCCAGTTGCTCGTGAACGCGGATTATTGATTGTCTTTGATATAGTGGAATTCCGTGTGATTTCAGCTGATTAATCCCCTTTCTTTCGTATCCCTATTTATTTCAGAATTAGCCATCCAGTGCCACGATTTCATCCATGAGTACCTGCAAAGTGCCAGGAACGATCCACTTCCGTTATACGAGCACGTGCGACTCATAGGCGACGATGACCTCTTCCGGGAAGTGCACGAGCAAGTGACGAGAAAGGCGCACGCCATCTTCCGAGCACCGTACTTTTTGGGGTACACTGTCCACCAAGTCTGTTTGCTCCTGTCTGACGATTTCATTTGCATACCAAGGTGGGTTCCACTTAGAATTTAATGGCCGACAAGCGAAGATGCACCCACAATGGGGTGTCGGACGAACGTCTAACTAAAAAATCGTCTAATGGGGTAAACAAATTAAATATTTTATTCAAAAGGTTCCCGAAATCCTTCAAATTTACCGGTACCTGATGAATTTCGACAACAAAACTATGCAGAAAAAATAGCACAAAATGAATTACAGCATACTGATGTTTAAAATGGCGGTGTAAAAGAAACATTGATCTAAATTGTATAAATAAATAAATGTGCAGTGTTTGTCTAAGAAGGAAATTGGAAAATTAGCTAACGGAATATCGTATAATGGGTAATTGTGCGTTGCGTAATCGTCCAACTGATAATATCTCAACAACTAATTTGTGACTAACTGAAATTAGCTGTAAATATTAGTATTAAACGAAGAAAACATAAAAGAGCCAACATTGTGAACAACTAAGAATGACACGTGAGCAGCAATTATGACGAAAATATTCACGTGCCATCGTCGCTCACAATGTTTACTCTATTGTGTTTCTTCATTTGTTTTTTGTTTTTTAAATTTTGACGAGCCTTATGTCAGCCGAAGCAATTAATGCTTGTATGGTTGAACCGGCTCAATTTTGAACATTACCAGATTTTTTTTTAGAGGAGAAGAAATCCGGTCAAGGAAGGTGCCAGCCCGGGGATTCGATCCGGAAAACCTCCGATCATCGTCGGGGCCGAAAGATTGCCTAGAATTAGCCAGAATACATCCCATTTAATTATGATTAGTTGCGGTTTCACATGGTATATATATAGCCGCGGCGAGCGCGGTAGCACGAGCGAGAGTAGCACGTAAGAAATTTTCTATTGTACGAATTTCTTGTTAAAAGACTATTTTACAGGATACCATTACACGTACTGTATACGTTCTTGCTAGTATACGATTTTCCAGTTTCACGATTTAATCCCTGACTCTACTACAGTGATCCCCAGGAACGAGGTGTTAGCAAAACTTTACATAATAATGACGTAATTTTTACGCTTTCGTTGCCACGTACACGACATGGCCATGTAAGAACTCGTACTCAGTAACTTAAAATTCGAGGTTTTTCCTGATTTTTTCCGGGACTTATCAATGAAATACAAGGATCACAACACTGAACACTGATCTCTGACATAGAAAACAGAACTGCAGAATTCTGTTCGCTTCAGTAATTTTTCGATTTTTTCAACCACTTGCTTGAAATTTCCTGGTTTGGAATTTCAATTTTTTTCTAATACATTTCCAAGTTTTCAAGTACTCGTAAAAACTCTACCAACGGTTATTTCAAAATCGCCTTATATTCGATACATGTATATTCAAGCAACTGGCCGCAGGGGAGCGCAGAGAGCAAAGGGCCGCAGACGGATGGACAAAAATGAAAGGATTGAACGTCGGCGAGCAAAGCAAACTAATTTAACGGTAGTGGACACATTTGTCACAATCAAACCAAGGTGTAAAGAATTGTGCAGCACGTCTGCCGCTGCCACTGTATTTCTGTTAGGGGTGCTCGAAGATAAAATGCTGGGGAGAGGAGTGGAGGTAAAGCAGAAATTTCGGACCGGTCGGTTTTCCTACAATTAAATTTAAAGTTTTTCAAAAATAGTTTTGCCCTATTCGGGCGCCATTGTCAAAGAATTGCTGCTAGTCCGGATAGATCAGGAGAAGAAAACACATTGCTGGTTCACGTGTCGATTGCTTGAACTCTTACAGCCAATGGAACCACGAATTTGAGTTAAATCAATGTACGTTCAGATGCGGTGACGTCACGAGCAAGAAACGAGGCCCAAACTGGCTCGGTGGCGCCGCTCAGCGGTGTTCCGTGACTGTTATTTATCTCATGTTTTAACTAAGTTTTCGGTGGTTTTAAAGCCGCCGCCTGGTGTGCTGGTGTCAATTATGAGCGTGGTAAGGTCAGGTGAGATACAGTCGGATGGCATCTCAGCCGAATTCAATTCCCTACTGAGGCATATCTTCCGGCTCACTGTTGTTTAGGGTGGGGGCGAACGAAACACACAAAAGAAATTGAGATACACACTTTGAAAGGATATGTTTTGACGTTTCGTTCAAAGAATGAATTCAATGGTCCGATAGTGACTTACACTTGGACTTACGCAGCTCGGACTCGGATTTAAGCTGCGTGATAAGACGCAGCTGATGTTCGCGTAGACGTGACATGTACGAATTTACTAAAAAAAAAAAAGGGGGGGGGGGGGAGAAATGCGAATATTACGCCTGGGTTCCAGTTTAATAACTGACATCTTTCGAATGTTTGCCCGATAATAACTTTACATGGGCAACCAGCACACAGTTCTTGGACTGGCCCCATCTGTCCATTTACCGTTGACACATGGGACCCATCTTCTACTAAATACAGAAAGAGAGCCCCCTCGCTTGTCACGGATAAATTGCCCGCAGCTGTGACTAGAACAGAACCTGAATCGTAGTCTTCGTTACACAAAATCTGTGATGTAATTTAAATTAGTTTACAAAATGATGACAGAAGGCTAGCGCCAGTCTAGGCCAAAACAATTAAAATCTAACCTAGCTAGTGTCCACTTTGGCAGTACGAAAACTATGTAGAGAAACCAATTTGAATGTCCTGCACTTTAATTATTTTCAACTTCAATTAAAATCGTGACTCGGAGACCTGTATCTCTGGGGGGGGGGGGCCCCCGCGCGATTGTAGATCACACAAAAATGACACTGAACCTCGCGGTTATGAAAAAGAATAAGGAAGGTGAAATTTAAGAAAATGGTTGTCTTACACATGCTGAAAATGGACCGAAGTTATAACACGAGATGGAATTCGAAAAAAAAACTTATTCCATTCATTAGTCTGGCTGAGATAGGTTGGATTATCATAGGTAGTATGATGAGTGCAAGGGTAGTTATCGATAATTTTTTAGAGCACGAAAGTTTTTTCTCCCATTAAACTCGTGAGTGCTTGTGTTGGCTAATTATTAAGATCCCGAGCCACGAAGTGACGAGGGAGCTTATTGCCAACTCGAGCACGTACGAGTGTGGGAGCAAACAACTTGAGTGCTCCAAAAAGATCGATAACTACCCGCTGCAGTAGGGGTATTTAATCAGAGTATCTCGTGAGAATTACTTTATCGGCAGTTTATTAATAAATCAATTACGAACATTTATGGACGTGTATAAGAATTTCTGCATTTTTTATTAATGTTGTTGTACTTTTATTAATTTTTTAGCAAATCTGTTAGTTGAGGCTTACATAAAATAGCCTTTCACTTTCAGAGTTTCAGTTTCGTTTTTTTTTAATACGCTTCAATTTGCAAACGTTCGCAGGTTGTATCTCTTCAGAAATGATCACATAATGTCACTAAATATCTTTAATTTACGTATTAGTAAAATTATCCTGAATGTTTATGTAGCAGTTAAATTAGCTATACATTTTTACATCCATATTCGTTATTTATTTGTATTTATTTAATCGTAAATTGCCGCTGCGGTGTTGGAAATCCGCCATCAAAGCTCCAGTTTAGCTCGCTGTCTTGGATGCTATGGAAACGAATCGAGCCTAACGACCAATTTTATCGCCATGTTAAAAAATTGTTCTTTATGACGGTTTCATACGTCAGCACAAGTCAAAAACAGAAGTCGTTGTAGCAATTGACATCCTATCGAAAACCATCAAGTGTAACATAACCTAAACTTTTCCACATACTGAATTTTGCTTCTCATTCTTTAATAACTGATTAATTAAGCCTTCCAAGCAATTTTAAGTGTGTGAATTTGGTGATGTGTGGTGCCAAGTAGTTGTGATTATCACTAATGCACTAGAGTGCTTATCACTTATTAATCACCATCTTGGTAGACCATTGAGTGCTGATCAGAATAAGCGTGCTGTGATTGGCTCTAACGTCAAAAATCTCCCTTTGCCCATTGGCTAAAAAATGACGAGGGAAATTATCTGGGAAACAAGGTTATTTAAAAAGAAAATTGCTCACGCAACGGCTAATCTATTTTGACTGAAATCGTTTGAAAAACTTAGAGAATATGACTACAAAATCCAATTTGCGTTGTGTGGTTGTTAATAAGAGCAGTTCCAAATAAGAACATAAGAACAGTTCTAAAGCTGGTTGTAACAATCACTGTATGCATGATCGTTGTTGCGGGCTTACCGCACTTGGTATTAAACGTTTTAGTATTTTTTCCCCTTTTTTTCCTTGAGTGTCCTGATTGATCTTTTTTGCTGAATACAAATTTGTTTTCAATATGTATAAGTAATGTGTATCTTAATTCGTAATAAGCGTTTAAAAAATGGGTTTTTACTACCAACGTACTCTCATGCCAAAAAAAGATAAAAACAACATGAACAATTTGGACAAAAAATAAAAGTAAGTGAGAGTTGGAACTTACCACTTCTTCTTTTGCAGGGAGAAAGCTGTCTTTGATGCAGCAATTGTTTGGTTATGCTACGATTTGGAGTGTCGTAGGGAACACATTGGACGGGTCATTGGCTGCGTTCGTTTTGGTCTCATGGAAGAAGACGAACTGTTAGTGTGCGCCATCGACGACAGAGCAGCGGCCATCTTGGAGGAACCCGAATGCCAGGACAAGCTGCTGAAAGCCTTCCAGTGAGTAAGCATTCTGTAAAATAAGTGAAGGGGGGGGGGATTAAAGATTACTTGATTATTTTGTATGGTTGATATTTAAATTTTTATGAATCATATTTAGGGATAGTGTGAGACAATTGGCCATCTTCTCTTCCTTGCCTTTCCTACATGTCTGGCGATGCCATCGGGGATTCTCGTGTCCCTGGTAGGTCTAACCTTGGTAGTAAGGCAGTTGTGACCCTACCCACCCTACCTATTTCCCCTTCCTTAGACAATGATATTTTAAAACTAGTTTTATTTTTAACTTCTACGAATGTTTTTATTTTTGCTTATACCTTACCAATCCCATTAATTAGTCTGTGTCTTACCATTCCCCTCTTGCGTTTTATCTTCATATATTCACTGCTATTCCCCATTAGGCTGGCAATCAGCAACCCCCCTAGGACAGTGCTGTTGTTCCAGCAACAGATTATGATTATTATTGGTATTATTGTTGTCCATTTCACTCCAACCGTTTCTCCTGGTAACACTGAAGAACTTTGGAGATCTTTCCTCCTCTGTTTATGGATCCTGGTCACCATTTCGGGTCCATCGAAGTCTTGCCCATCCCAGGCGGCGTCCTTGTAGAAGTTGGTCACCTGGTGCCAGGTACTGGTGGTGGTGGTTGAGTAGCATGAGCATTGCTTGCCTGGGCGTTGTAGCCAGCATTCCGAAGCTGTGTGGGCTGCTGCTCTGGTGTCTGTCCCCGTGCGCTTTTTGACTTTGCCTACTGACAGTTCTGAAGATCTTCCTTCTTCCATAGTCTGTTCCACATTATGTTTGCAGGACGAAACTGATCTTATGACGACATGTTTCCTTGTGCTACGAATGAAAAAAAAAACAACAAACATATGGGTATTACACTTCGACACAGTTACTGTTAAAGAGACCACGAGTGGATATTTGCCCGTTTTTGCATTCGTAGTGGAAGGAGACGTGGCTTCATACACTCAGTTTCCTGTAAACATAATGTGGAACAAACTATAGTCTTGAATGATACCTTATCAATTCAGCCAATCTTGCTGGGTGGGTTGCCTGGTCTTCATGCATCATGCAGCATGGAACATGCGATTCTTAGTGTCCACTGAGGCTAAGAATCCGAGGGTGAATGCAGAAAATAAAACCGAATTTTACGGCTAGGCGTGGTCCTGTTCCACCATCCACTCCACCCTTTCCAGCCTCACCTGACGGGTGCATGGAAAATCCTAATTAAATTAAATGTTCTCTCTCCCAAGTTATACTAAAATACGAGTATTATTTTTCAGATATTTATCGGCTGTGGATCTAGGATGCGAAATTACCGTTCCCCATCTCGCCCCACCTCCACGAAGAGGTCGAGGATTCGAGGTGGGAATAAACATAGTTTTTTTCCCATTAATATCATGTTTTAAGTGGTAAGGTGTATTATACAACTGGGTTGGTGTCTGTCCGTGTTTTTTGTTGGTCTGTCTTTTGGCTTAATAATAACTAGTTTAAAATTTTAAAAACCCACTCTTTGCTTTAGAAAATGTGTTACAAGACTTTGTCGGAACAAAGTGACTTAAAAATTTCTCTGAATTTTGCCAGTTTTCCAGACCAGTTTCATGTTTTCCAGAGGAATTTTAATTGTTTTTTTAATGAGCATTTTTAAGAGATTTTTACAGAGCATTTTCAGAGTATTAAAGATAGTCGTTAATACTTTTCCTGAGCTATTTTGATACGTTTCCAGAGCAAACTTTGATACTTTTCAAGAACAATTTTGATAGGTTTTTTTTCCAGAGCTACTTGGATGTTTTTTGTAGACCAACTTTCATGGTTTTGCAAAGCTGGCATGGAAAACCATCAAAGTTTAGGAAAAGATATGTAAAGTGACGAATAAATTAAAAAGTGGAAAAAAATACAAGACAAGATTGAAGATAATGGGAGTGACCAGTTTAGTGTTTGTTGTGCGTAATTTCGAATGGAGTATCAGGTGGTCGCAGATCAGGGATGTGGCCAGTTTAGGGTTTAGGGTTGAGGCCGTGTCATTCTGGCTCAGCAGTAGGGCCTTGGCCTTTGGTTCTAAAGGTCCTGGGTTTGATTCCCCGCTCAGGCAGTCTGACATATAAGTGCAAAAGGCAACGTAAACAGGTTTGCATCTGTATTTTGTTATTTCTTGTGAGCCTTTGGCTTTCCCGTCTTTAACTTTTAGGGTTTATATACTTTTTTTCTTTTACAGAATTTCGGAATATAATATTAAATGGATTGTA
>JAHWFP010133533.1:0-15655 GCA_023313725.1 Lithobius niger
CAAAAATCCCCCTAACTAGGAAACCTAGCAGGGGTTGAGGGAGGACCCGAAGGCTTTCTGATTTTTCATGCTGGCCCCCTTGCTTAAATACGATTTGGTTGCCCCTGACAACCGCGAAATGGCCAGGGTATTATGGGTAATGGACTGTTCTATTATGTTCTAGAGGCAGGAACCGGAAATATAATCACAAGATATAGATAATGTCCACCTATGGAAGACTATGGACACCCAAAACTAAGAATTGGCCATTGGCCCAGCAAACATGAAAGTAAACAAGATTTGCGACATATGTGTTGGAGGCACGCCCTGCCTTTTGATTTTTCTTTATATCACAATTTTCGTTACATAGTAATTATCCCGACTCTATGTTTAATAAAAATGGCTTACGCAAAAAATATAGTGTGAATTTAATTTTAATTTTATTTTGTTAGAAAACGATGATTTTAGCCTTATTATTTGGTTTTACATTTTTTGTAAGCTTGGGCATTTCTTTGCTTGCACTAAAAACTGCAAGAAAAGAAAATATTAGTAAGCCCTAAACGCGTTCGTTGGTTTAGACACATTAAGCACTAGACTCTAGACACTAGACTCTAGACACATTAAGCACTCATAATAACTGTAAGCTTTACGTTTTACGATATTCCTCGAGGAAATCGAGGTTACTCGGAATACGCTCAGCTTCCTTAATTATTGAACGTAAAGTTGGTGCATCCACGTGCACCAGGGAGCAAGCGGTCAAGGTAAACGATATCACTGTCACTAGATGGCGCCCATCTAGCGGTTCAAAATATGCTTTTCAAAACTGTCGAAATATAGAAAAAAAAGTGCCCGTGATGCTGGTAGGCTTAACTTTACCGCTTGCTCTCTGGCGCACGTGGACGCACCAACTTTACACTCAATAATTAAGGATGCACGTGGTTTGTTTGTCGTGTAAAGAGAAATTTATCTGTGTGTTCCTTCGCCTGTTGAAAGTAAGGGCAAATTAGAACTAGGTAGTGGCAAATGCCTGTAGGATGCTGCATCTTGTCATTTGGTGGCAATTTCCCTTCAATTTTTATTCATGCTTGACGTACTTTAATAATCGTATGTAAACCATGCGCAATGGCTGTTTGCCGTGACGTCACCATGAGTTAGCCAATGACGAACGAGAACAACGGCTGTTTGGCCGTCTGATTGGACTAGCCCAGTCACGTGATATGCACGGTACAGCAAACAGCCATGACGCGTGGTATAGGTACTTTCAAAGTCGATCTTTCGCACAGTTCGTCTATCTTGTAATCGAAACTGAACTCCAGATAACTCCAACATTATCATTAGACTGGCTTGCAGGTTACGTGTCTGTAGTGGTACCGGTCACGACTTAGGACGGTGATGTGTTACGAATATAATTTTCAGAAAAGGCTCAAAGTTTCAGCAGCATCCAGTTCAGTGTAGAAGTGCCACTGTTTCTCTGGCAACGGCAAACATTCGGACGAAAAAAGTACCTGCTTTCAACGTTTTACCGCCAGACGGCGCTGTCGTCAAGCAACAGAAAGCGCAAAGCATCATGGGGATCAAAACTATTTAGCGTCACTAAAATAAATTGATCACGATAAAAATACAAAATTAATCACTTAAAAATTACCATTAGTCATATTATAACATTAAAATAATTTTAAGAAAGATCAGAACAGGCTGATCAAGTTTTATTTTTTTAAGTCCAACGTTCAGTTTAAAAATGGGTTATCGTTACGAGTGGGCGCTAAATAGAAAATGCATGGTTTTGTGTTCCGTGAAGCGTTCTGAGCGGCCGTTCAATATGAAGCTTCTTCCGTGGTCACGTTTATTGTAACGAACTATCAAGGCTACCTAGACGTAAAGGCTTAACGTTAGAAATTCGACGCGTCGTCCAGTTAGCCACCGATTCTGCCACCAGTCGCGCTACTTACACCCCAAAAATGAACTGCTCTAGCATGCGGACTGAACTGTGAAAGGTACGTGTGACACGCGATACGCGGATTTTAAACTTAAAACACTGCATTGACACCAAATAAACAACAATGGCTTCATGCTACGTACCTCTTTTTTCACTCGACGACAAAACAAAGCCTCCGGAGGTTTAATTTCATGAATTTCAAGCAGAAGAGCAACCAAGGTACGTGTGTATTGTACTGTATCATACGCTACGGCATTTTCAATTCTCATTAAAAATGTGTTAAACGATCCTTTGACGTAGCAGTGAATCGTCCGAAGACTTCAAGAATAGTCACCATTACCGTAAAATAATGTTCGTTTAGCGCTGCTATACCGGTAAATCTAATAATGAGAAGATATCACGTTTTGTGCATCCCGCTAACACTAATCAATGCTACGATTGGGGTGTTTCGTTCTTCGTGTTTTCAGTTCAGCGCAACGCTTGGACGACGCGTCTAGCAAGCTACGTGAAACCGAGCGTTAAGCCTTTATGTCTAGGTAGCCATGGAACTATATACAGTTTGAATCGAACACAGAATAAGTTCTTCAACTTCGGATGTTGCCCACGCACGAGTATTTTCGTTAATTTCCGCACGTATTGTCGCTATTACCGTGGTTACTATGGTGACGACCCAGCTATTTTTTATTTCAAGTTTCGCCTCCAACGAGAACATGGCACGTGCAGCCTTCTGGTGCTGTTGATGGAATCAGGTATTATTTTATAACATGTTTAGAAAAGCATCACTACCTACTAATCTACCCTGATCCAGCCCATGTAACAACAGTTACCCCAAGTTTGACACCGATCTCACAAACAGTTTGAAAGAAATCGCCTGTACAGACAGACAGACAGAAAGTTTCAAAGTGCAGGAATATTCGCTATACTTCATTCAGTCATAATTAAAAGAAAAAAAGCAGAAAGATGAAGTAAGAAAAGTTAAATAAATACGGATGCAAACCTATTTACATTGCCTTTTGGACTTAAATGTCAGACCGCTTGAGCGGGGAACTGAACCCACGACCCGGCATTTGGTTTCAAAGGCTGTGGGTTCCATTCCCCGATCAGGCAGTCTGACATTTAAGTCCAAAAGGCAATGTAAATAGGTTTGCGTCCGCATTTACAACCTTGGAACCTTTCTCGAACCCATTTGCTGGGTGGCATTCTGCCAGGAAAAACCTGGAAAAGCGGGAACATTTAGGAAATTTATCAAGTCTGGAAAAGTAAGGGAAAAATCAGGGAATTTGATAAAACATTTACTGGAAGTCAGGGAATTTGAACATTTTACAGAAAGTCTTTTTCCTCTACAACGAATATCTAATTCGTATTCATTTTGTATTTACAAAACCTTCACTATATGCAGTTACAAGTAGTTCTTTTTGTTTTATGTCTGAGAATGCAAAAACTCGTTAGGCCTAAGTATATAATATAGCACGTTACGTGTTAAGTGTGTTTCTAGAAAAAATGAAGCACACGTCACGGATTAAAAATATAAAAAAAAAACAAGAGTGCTCTACAAACAATTCAAACGACTTTTCGAAAAAAAATCTTTTTTTCGTCTTCAGGTTGCAAGAGAAAATTAACATAGCAAGGCCACCAAGTAGCCTGTTGTTTAAATGGCTACATAAGTTAAAAATGTGTTATAAATAATAAAAACCATAATTTTCCCTCTCAAAACAGGCAGAAAAATATGGCGAAGCTCAAGCCCACCTGCTCCTTGGGAAACCAAGTTGCAAACAAGCTGTATGCAAATATGGCTGCTTGCATCGTCATGGGGCAGTCGATTTCAAAACATGGATTATTTTACGTTTTAATTTATTTTAACTGCCCCATTTTTAATATTTTCATGGACTGCCCATGATAATTCAAGCAGCCATATTTGCACACAACTCACTTGGGTTTCCTAAGGATCAGGTGGGCTTGAGCTTCGCCATATTTTTCTGCCTCTTTTGAGAGGGGAAATTATGGTTTTTATTATTTTAACACATTTTTTACTTGTTATGTAGCCATTTAAACAACAGGCTATTTGGTGGCCAAGGTATGTTAATTTTATCTTGCAACCTGAAGACGAAAAAAGGAGTCATGGGTCCGAAAAAAAGTTACCCACTTCCATTTCTGACCCTGATTTAGTTTTCCATCCTGTTTAAAGAAAGAGAGGAGTTCGTGTTGACGAAACTTTGGGCCAGCTAGGATGAACAGAATTCTGAGTCATTATTCCTTTTTGGAATGGCCGGCCGTCGGAAGTCCTATGGGCCTAGCGAGACCCTTGAAACTCCCACCCCATCCAACCCCATTCCGTGCGAGTATCCCCAGCGACCATCCCTATTATGGACCGACCTGTACGAACGAATTTTCTCGCCACCGGCAAGGCTCGTTTACAAATGTTTGTCTAGGTTTGCAATGGGAAAACAACTTTAAAAATTTAAGTCCGGCGCCTCGTACTTCCACTTCCTTCTGCCACCGACTGTCTCGTTCCCGTCCCTTTCCCCAGTTAAACCTAATTGGCGACTTGAGGCACCGCAGCTTCTCCTTGACGTTGCACGCTGTCAACAAAAATCCCGAAAAGCATTTCCGGCCTCTTGTATCAGACCATACACTTCCAAACCAACCAAAGGTTTCTCTCCTGTCTTTCTTCTGACTGTGATTTATTTCTCCTACACTGTCACAATAACGAGCCCAAAACGACTTCCAGAATCGCTGGCCCCCTGCAAAAAAAGGAATCAGACCAACTCTTGTGGTTTAGAGAAAGCCGGCAACACAATTCTTTCTGAATTGCTACTAGAAGGAGGAGATGGAAGAATTCGTTTTTAGATACACTAGGGCAGTAGGGTGTTAGTTAAAGTGATACGACGTCATTACAATGAGGCGCCACTTTTTGATGACGTGGACACAACAGGAAGTGAATGTAAAAAGATTTATACATCTGTACATTTTAATTTAATTGTACGAAATAGTTTTGAATTTGTCTAATTGATAAATTTCAGAAAAATGTATGTTTTTATGTATTCACTAAAAACGTTTCCCATGTATCATGGACGAATCGAAATATTTGTGGGTTAGTGCATAATTGTGGGTTAGTTTATACCAATTCCAATTATAGTGCATGCCAATTGGAATTGCATCATTTTTTTTTACCGTTGTCTTTGGGTTATGAGGAAAGTAGGAAGAGAGGAAGGGCATGAGAAAGGGCGCGACAACACGACAGCATTCGTAATTGAAAGTCATGGACCGTTCTGACAATGTGGTGCTAACAAGCTTCAAAAAAAACTAGAGGGTGTGGATGCAGTTAAAGAGCTACAAAGATAAAGATAGAACAGATGCCATTGCTACAAGGCTAGAAGAGTGCATTGCTACAAGGAAAAAAAACTTAAAGATGAGATGTAGCTGAAGAGTAAACAGGAAAAGAATTAACCGATGCAGCTATTGCTAAGGTAAACACCTAATCAAATACCCCAAAAGGAATACAGTTCAAAAACTTATAGGTTGTAAAACGAAAAAAAGTGGAAACCACTGGCACAGAATAGTGTATGGTCTTTTTCTAAACTAACAGATATGTTAGCTATTTGTATTGGCGACAGGAGTGCGGGTTACATGAGGTTTTATTTTTTTTTTCTAGCACTGAACGATCACTAAAATATCAATATTTTTGACAAGATACGATGATCTATACACGTCGTCCATCTCACTGTTACCTATGGCCGTGTCAGTGTTGCTCAGGGTAGGACCTCGGTCTTTGGTTTCAAAGGCCGTGGCTTCAATTCCCCGCTCAGGCAATCTGACATTTATGTCCAAAAAAGGCAATTGGTTTGTAAATAGGTTTGCGTCTGTATTTATTTATTCAGTTTCAACTGTTATTGTTGATGCTAAATAACACGTTTAGTCTTTACAGAAGTTTTCTATTTCCTTGAAGAAATAGTTTCTCACAAACTAAATCATTATTTAAATCAAATAACTAAACAGTTTGAGGTACCTAATTTTGTAAAAGTTCACTTCGAGGAGTAGCAAACGATATGTTAAAAATATCAGATCAATTGATTTTTTTGCAAAATAATATTTCTCAGAACCTTCACACACAAAAATTTGGCAGCATTACTTCGGTATGGTCGGGGGAAAAAACGCTCTCTGTGATTGCTTCCAGTATAACAGTGAGTCAAATGGACCATCTGAACCTATTGATTAAATGCAGTAAGCTCTGATTTATATATTTGCTACAAGCACACTTAGCATTCTTCGAGAGCCAATACGCAATAGGGCCCAGTGACACGACGTAGTATTATTGTGGTGTATGACTCTATGGCGGAGCCAGTAACTGGATTAGCTGCAAGGAGCACTGGAGGGAGAAAAGAAGATCGTCTTATTGAAGCCAATGGTATTAGACTGGATTTCTTAAGCCTATAATCCGCGATTTTTGTTGTTGGAGAAAACAACGTTCTTTTAAGCCTAAAAAAAACTCGCTCTCAAAGCACTGTCTTGACTGGAAGTGCCGTTTTTTCCGTTACATTTTAATCTAGTGCACCTTGTAGCTATTACCTCCAAATGGTGTCTCGTAGCCTATATGACGTCACTTGACGCTGCTCTATATTCTTGATGCACGTTAGAATATAATGTACACTAATTCATCTTTGCCTACATGAGGTATTGTTTAGAAAAGGAAGGCATGAGGTTCAGAGTTTGTAAAGGTACGTTAAAAGGTTCCTATTTAAGTTTAGATAATGACAGCATGAATTTCATTCCTGTTCAATGTTTTCAAACCGACAAACAAATCTTAGTCAGTCTGCATAGGTTACGGCATACGTTGGATTTCCAGTGGATTCCTTTTCATTGCAGTACATCGATCGCATAGAGTCGAAAATCTCCCTCATTTATGAGCGACAGCCGTAGATCACGTCACTCAATGTGAGACTGAATACAATTCCGTTTTGAAGCTCTCGTGAATGCGTATATTCCGTTAGTATGAATGCTGAGGAAGCATGGTACAACAGAATGGTAGCATTTTGCCTACGGTTTAAAAATTATTTCACCCAATCAGCAACGAATCATGGTAAATCCTATTTTCGATACGTTTAAAGTTGGCTAATACGAACGTAGCGGTGTCAGATTTATTTCCAGTTCGTGCACGCAGTCATCGCACCAGCACAAAGCATCATAGAGAGAGCAAAGTACATAAAGCGGGGAGAAAAAGACGCTAATTAATATATACAAATTGCTGTAAATCATATAAAGGAAAAAGAAAAAAAAAAAGAAACAGCGAAAATCGTACACTAGAAATAACGTAGTGCAGTAAGTCATCTTTATGCACTGTTATGTTAAGTGCCTAAAGGTGAGATGAAAACAAGCCAAACAGCGAAAATCATACAATAGAAATGACGTAGTGCAGTAAGTCATCTTTATGCACTGTTATGTTAAGTGCCTAAAGGTGATATGAAAACAAGCCAAACAGCTAAAATCATACACTAGAAATAACGTAGTACGGTAAGCCACCTTTATGTACTTACGTTTCTTCGGATGACATGACCGGGTTCGAACTGGCTACCCAAGTCGTCCCCAAATCAATGGCATAGTGCCTTCATTGCCGTGCCACTCCTCCACGGCATAAAGATAACTCACTGAACCCATTGCCATGACCGCACGCATTCTCGGTCGAATGGAGCCCTAGTCACTGCTGTGACTTTACAGCGGGTTCATGAGTCATTTTTAAGCCAGTAGAGGAGTGGCCATGGCGATAAAGGCGCAATGCCATTGATCCGGGGGGGGGGGCGGGGGAATTGGGTTGCCAAATCGGATTGGTCATGCCACTCCGACGAAACGTAAGTGCATAAAGGTGGCTTACTATACTACGTTATTTCTAGTGTTATTTCTAGCAATTCCTAAACGCGCGGTGCACTTTATTATCCCTCACCGATGAAACACCGGACTTACCGACTCAAGGAGGCGTGTTTTTTCTTTTTTTTTCGCTGATTCCCACCAACTAAAGACGACAGACCTGCAGTTGTTCTTCGCCAGATTATTTATGTAAACGTAATCAACAAACGGCGGGGACTATCGTCACAAAGAGTCCTCAGAAAAAAAGGAAGGCATCCACTCGACTATAAGTAATAAACATATTTATGGACCGGTATTTGACTTAAAACTGCCTAGATGCAACACAAGGTGAGCATATACGTTCTCGAAACTCTTCTTTGGCGACACTTCTGCTCATTAATGCATTAACCAACTCTGTTCCAATACTACTGACCGTGACGTCACTTTCGGTGGAAGTATAGTCGGGTTTGGTGTAATCAACTGCTGAACTGTTATATGCAGTGGCGTGGACAGGAGGGGTCGGGGGGGGGGAGGCATTGCCCCTGGCCCGCTGCCCTTTTCACAAAATTCCCTTTTTGTACAAAAAAAAATGGCCGTCTTTACGACGTCGTTTGCTGTTTGGCGTTGCCCGAGAGAAGGCCCAAAGGTCTAAAAAAGGCCTAAAAACGCCCAAAAAGGGCAAAAGAGGAGAAGATTAGGGTAAAAAAATGCAAAAAAAAAAACGTCCCTAGATAAAAAAAAATATCACCTAAAATTTACTGTACCCTATTACTAAAAGTTACCCATGTCGTCTCGCGGGACTGAACACACTGGATAAGTGGGTTTAAGAAGTGCTCAATGACAGAATAGAAAATAATAGAATAGAAAGTTTTAGCCAAATCAGCTTATACCTTTTTGAAGGCCCAGGCGGCAGATGTTAAGTGGAAGGTACCACCATCATTTCGGATTTTTTTTTTTTGCCGCACGATAGAGGAAACCAGAGTACCCGGAGGAAACCCTCGTACAACTGGCAGGAAACAACCGGAGAGAAAAACCCGTACATATACACTTCCCTTCACCAGGATCGAACCCGGGTCTGTAAGAAGCCAGAGATGTACAGCCGGGACCAAGACGCCCGTTAGATATTGACAGCAGTACAAATAATTGAAACTATGTTGTTTGTGCGTGTTTTTCTGTGGTTAGTTGAAACTAGCTCCCTCAGGGCACTGCACTGGTTACAATGAAAAATATAAAACGTTCAATACAGAAAAGGGAATTCAAACATCTGACTATTGCCACGAAACGATACCAAAGCCCAACGCCAAAGTTGTCATTCAGAGGATATCCGGCTCACAGGAACCCACGGCTTCGCCAGATCCATTTATGATCGATGTGGCTTGTATCCTACAGAGTATATAGCAGGGCCCGACGCGAAAGTGGCAACAGTAATTTTAAAAGCTCTCTATCAATTCACAGTCCCTCGAATCCAAAATAGCTCTCTTTGCTCGAACGCTGAGGACAAGTCAGCGAGTGCGGCGACGACACTGATAGCCTCTCTGATCCATCTGTAAAGTATGAAGAGAGAACAACGCTAGGGCCGCCATTTGCTTGTCCAACACAATGTCCGCCGTGACACGTCCCTCCATTTATGAAAAGGCAACGGACGTAATAAAACAAGATCAATGGACTGTCGTGGAGACTCATGTCGACAACCCGCTTCCGGCGTCGCCATCTTGACGAAGTGGGCGTCTGTCTCATCAACAACAATGGCGGCCGTCACAGCGCCAGTTCGATAAACACATCCTTCGCGCCACTTTATTTCCGCATCCACGGCAAACAGGAACGTTTACAGGAAGCTCTTTCGTGTGTTGTAGGACCAAAATGGAATCTCCAAACTGGGATGACGGCTGCCCGTATCTCCCTCGCCAATCTATTTATCCATTTGTCAGTGAGGCTGTCTTTTAAGGACTCTTCGCTCATTGGTTGAATGAAACAGGCTCTTCAGCAGGAGACAGGAAAAAAAACAAGAACTATACTCCTCTTACCTTACAAATTCTTTTGTTACTCAAATGTCATCAACGAAGAATGGCTGGCATCAAAAGGCAAAGTGTACTTCTCCACTTGTATTCACGCAACCAACAATTACGATAAAGGACAGAAGTTTGACTCTTGTTTTTGTTCAGTGTACAAAAGACAAATGCTGCATCTGCTGAGCCATTTTGCGGTCGTCACATAGAACACAGAATTTGTCGCACACAAAATATCCAATACCTGGCAGGAATTGCAACCCCATGATTTCAGGATTAGTTTGACTCAATTCTGGGATCTGTTGACAATCCCGAAATGTTTTTTTTTTCTCTTGACGAAAAAAAAAAGGGTGAAGAACCAGAAGGTTGTCATATGGAGCAATCAAGAACCACGCTAGTGTTCCGCCCGCCAACTTCAATAATTATCACACTTCATTGGTAACTTCATTCTAAGAAAGTCATTGTTTAATTCTTGCATTGTTGTTGCACTAGCTTTGGTAATTTAGCTTTGGTGGTTAACGCTCGTTAAACCCTTTAACCCTTTTTTTTTTGGTAATTTAACAAAAAACAGAGATGAGCGTATTTCACGATGGCGAGGATAAATACCTATGCGGCGAAACAGCTTGAAAATTGTTTGTTGAATATGGGCAGTCTTGTGCCCTGACAAGCAATCGTTGTATTTCAATCACGTGCTTAAACTGTATTAATGTCATAAATGTGCGTGAAGATCGTTGATTTTAGCTGACTACTGACTACTGATTACTAACTACTGACTACTAATTCCGCTCATATAAAATAAATTATGCGACAGATACGAATGAAATTTGGTATTCAACACTCTTTTAACTCCAATACGTACCTTTTATGGTTTGACGTGTGGGGAGGCATTAACTAAAAAGATTGCAATCATTTGTAATGCTATATTTACGTATGTTGGAAAAACGCCACCGGTGATCAAAATAAGCATTACTCATTATTAGTGTTAACGAATAACAACGTAAACGTACTGCCAGAAATAATCGGCAACACATCATTGTCGATAAAATGGACTCGCTAATTCTTTGTAGTAAGGCGCATGGCTTCGGGCCACTAAGCTATTAATAAATCCGCAACCCGCGCTACTTATTGTTGATGTTTGAATGCAAATCAGACTGGACCATTTGGGTTGTAATTAGACGGTTTTGGGTTGTAATTTTGTTGTATCTTCATTGACAGGGAGTACGGCATATGCCAAGGCTCTGAATTAAATAATCAATCAAATCAGCAAACGCTTTAATTTTAATTGATCGAAGTCCTCATTCCAGCAAAACTAAAAAAAAATTAATATCTCCGTTCGTATTCAATATTTTACGACCTAACTTGGCCAGATAGTAGATAAATGGGCAGTGGCTAAAATAAAATACCACAAAAACAAAATACAAAAGAAGTGACATCTAAAACAAAACCCACAAGGGTGAAAGAACCCACCAAGTTTCAGTCAATCAAAGTAGTGATATCAGAGCCAAAATGGCTGCCACCAATTTGCTACATTAGTTGCCAAGTTCATCCCACTTTCACCCTTGTGGGTTTTGTTTTAGATATGACTTTCAGCAAGAATTTATAGGATTGGGGAGGAGAATTTGTGACTGAGACCCGCACTGAAACGTTTTAGATTCATTCCTATTAGTTCCGTCTGAGTTTATAGAGGGCGCCATGAGTTTCACGTGGGAATTTCTACTCAGTTTTAAGCCTAAAATTTAAGTAAACTAAACAAAACTAGCTCTAATTTAATTATTATTAGTTTAGCGTAGTTATATTTTAATTGACTTTAGATTTGGGCTGAAAAACGAGCAAAAATTACCAGATGGAACGCGTAGCACCCTCTGAAAACTCGGATGGAACTAATAGAAATGAATGTATTACGTTTCAGTAGGGACTTAGAGTTACAAATTCTTCTCCCCAACCCTATACATTTTTACCTTGCTATCAGTGATCTCTGAATTTTCATTAAGTCATGACACGCGCGTATTTTGGTGTCGTTTAGGTGTTAACCGCTAAGTTGTTGCCCATTAACTTCGGCCTTATTTTCCTGAATCAAATTTTATTTTCAAAAGTCGTTCAAAAATGTAACATAACACGCGGCTGCAGCGACTACCTAGTCGCACCCGGTCTTCTGTACACTTCTGCCACTTTATTTTAATGTTGTGGCGCAAACCTATCACTCACTGCAACAACGACCTTTAATATACAACCTAAAAGTAGTAATCATCACAAATGCCGGTTAAAAATACAAATACTTCGAGATAAACAGTTTTAAAAAGTAATCTGAAATAAAAAAAGAAATCAGTTCCGAAAAAAAACGAATATGACGGGATATCAGAATTGGTTGTGTGCCAAAGAAATTGAAATACGATAATTAAAGGAAGAAGAGATTTAACGTTTTTGAAAAAAAAATGTGATTGAAAAAAGAAGATCATTTTACCCACCACGAAGAAAACTCGGCCCTAGATATAGGAACACCGTGACAAAAAAAAAAAGGTACAAGATGAAAATAATCGTAACTCCCACTCCCTAACCCCTCCCTCTCTTCATTTCGTGAACGCATCCACAAAATAAAGCTTTATCTGACAAGTATACAATGTAGGAAAGACTACCTTTTGGGACCAAATTTCACAATTTTTTATCAAAATTCATAAATTTCACTTACAAGCCACCTTAACCCTTGAAAGACACACATAGCTTACAAAGCTCGTAGTGTGCCTTGGGATTCGGAACTAGATGCTGTTCTTAAACCACACGGTCCAACAAAGGGTTAAGAATGGGCCAAGATAAACAGCTTAACACTCTGAAGCGACGTATTCTTGAAACATACGTTTAAGAAACATTGGTCAGTTACTGGATTTGAACCACCATGCACCTGGTTTGAAGAAGACGCCGCTAATGCCTGAGCTATTACTGCTCGCTTTGCTCGGGGTCCCAGGGTCACCCTCATAAAGCTCGCAATGTGTTTTGGACTTGGTTTTATGCTTGACAATTTTTTTTTGCAGAAGCTGTTCTTAAATCGGACGATCTTGTAAAGGATTCCTTCAGAAAACCTATCTAGTATCATGCACAGGGGCTTGTCGTCCATTGCACGTGCGCTACAAGGCTACAGTCTACCAGCCCATAGTTTTTTCATGCAACGATGATTGAGCATGCAGCCAGTGATTTGAGCCACAACGTGCGCTGATTGAATGAACGAAGCGAACGAAAATCAGCGCTTGTTAGCAAATGGGCACAAAAATTGGATTGAACAAACTTAATTCGATGAAAGCGTTTGTTAGCCAGTGTGCACAACATTTGAATTGAAGAAATTTAATTCGGTGAAACATAAACATACACATAAGCAACCAAACCATACCAGTGTTGCAAATGGTGTATCCAACACCAGCCGTGCGTATAGAGCAGTGACATTTGCCGCCATATTCGCTCCAGATTGGCACCAGTATGGATTTTGGACGGCATAACTACAAGGTGCACTACATAAAAATGGAGGGAAAAACAACGGAAGAGCGGATTTCTTAGGTTTAAATTAACGTTGTTTTCTCCAACAACAAAAATCGCGTGTTTTAGGTCTAAGAAATCACTCATCACAGCATCGGCTTCCGTATGACGCCCTTCTGTTTCTCTCTGCAGTGCCCCTTGCAGCTAACCCATTAAGGCTCCAGCATAGAGTTATACACAATATTAATACGTCGTGTCAATGCCCTATACGCACGGGCTTTCTCTAGTCTATATATATTATATATAATGAAAGGGGTGAAACAAGTCTGAAGTTATATCGTAAAACAATCCGTTTTCTTTAATAATCCCTATTATAATCACCGGAACTCGCGCTGAACGTCTTTATTGATAACTTGTCTTACGTTTGAAGTCGTTATTTGTACCACTACGTTATCCAGCGCAATCTGAGAAGCTTTTAGTCTTTGCTACAACAGTCAAAGGGCGCATTTAGGCAATGACTCGCATTTGCATTCTCGCAGCCAGAAGCTAGAAATCATCTGAAATTCCAACATGGTAGCGGTTTTAGCCATGTCGACTTACAATGAAAACACTAAATAATGCGAGTTCAGGAGCGACTGTGACAATTTGGTCAGGAGGAATTCTTTATCTTATTGTCACGGATTGTAAGACTTAAAGTATTTACTCAAACGACGTCGGATTTAGCTGATCTAGATAGCGCTGTTACCATGGCAACGACAATTTTGCCACTACGACTAAGTTCTAGCTTCGAGAATGTAAAGGCGAGTGGTTGCGTAAACGCGCCCCAACTTCCGGTAATGGGCGGGGCTTTTACGTCTATGCCGAAATGCTTCTCAGATCGCTCTGGACAACGTAATGGAACAAATAGTGATTTCGAATGTTACACAAGTTATCAATAAAGATGTTTAGCATGAGTTCCTCTGATTATAATAGCGCGTAATTATAAAATTTAATAACGCTCAACACAGGTACGGACTGTTCTGCGATATGACTTCTGGCTGGTTTCACCCCTTTCGTTATGTGTGTAAACCATGCGCAATGGCTGTTTGCCGTGACGTCACCATGAGTTAGCCAATGACGAACGAGAACAACGGCTGTTTGGCCGTCTGATTGGATTAGCCCAGTCACGTGATATGCACGTCACGGCAAACAGCCATGGCGTGTGGGATAGACTTGTAGTCTTATACTTACTAATACACTTTAAAAAATACTTAACGAGGCCCTTGCGTTACCGGGCCTTTTGCCTTTGTAGTCGTCGCACAATAGACCTGCTTTTAGAAACATTTGCTTTGGAAACGGAAACCATTCAACATAACTATTTTTCGCTGCTCCAGTTGAAACGACAGCCTCCCTGGAAGCTACGTAACCGATAAACTCAGCGAAAAAGGAATGAGAATGATGCTTTTAAGCTTTTCCATAGAAACTATCATAATTATTATTATTTTTTTGTCAGTCAGTGGTAGATAGATACCTACAACTTAATTATTTACTTATTCAACATTTCATTGTATGGATTTTTGATACCAGTCATTAGCCTATACGTATGACGCGATAATCAATATAAATGTAGCTTCCATAATTTTCCTCTGTTCACTATTTTAAATCTTGTACGATTTCATGCGGTATTGAGCCTTTGTGTTTGAATCATTGATTAATTTCGAACAATATTCGATAATTTGGATTGTGATAGCAGCCTAGGTTTCAACTGAATCCCGTTGTGGCGATTATTGATACGTCCGACTGGGTCTCAGCACTAACGCCACAGCTAAGGGAGGAGCTACGATTTTACAATGTGGGCTAGATTTCAGTTTAAGCTGAGATGGTGAAAAAGAGGCAAAAATCTGCGTTCAGTCCGCATGATGTTTTAATTATAATTAGGAGCGTTGGAGGACTCGGGATCGCCTGACTTACACGGGGACACTTTAACTTTGCTTTTAGGGCCTCACTTCGAGTGTCAGGGAATCTAGGCTAATTTAGGGTCTAACGGAATAACAACAGTATTGAGGTTATGGTTTGATTTTAGTTATAAATAAATCTGCTATCAACGGGGTTGCTGTGATGCATAAACAACAGGGTTAGACTGATTTCAATTTACGTTGAGGACTTGAGGAAAAATTGGGAATAATTCTGATTAAGCTGGTCGAAATTACCTTGTGGACTGGGATAGTTGGTGGACAGTGGCGGTAGGAATTCAAATTAGGTTCACCCCCTCACCGTTGAGGAGCACCGGGTAGAACACCCAGCGAGGTAACGAGGTACTGGTAGTAAATATTTTAGCTCCTGAATCGTGATTTGGAGTAATGCCAGGTTATCGTGGTACCGGTAGTAAATATTTTAGCTCCTAAACGTGATTTGAAGTAATACCAGGTTAACGAGGTGCCGGTAGTAAATATTT
>JAHWFP010133535.1:0-21832 GCA_023313725.1 Lithobius niger
TGAACGCTAACTTAATGTGACTGTCTCAAAAAGCGTTCATCTCAATTCCATATCGCGATTACATCTCTTGCCTGGGATGTCTCAAAGAAAAAAACAGATATTAGTACTAAAAAAGTTTAACCGAATGAAATACGGATGTAAGCCTTAAAAAACGTATCTGTACAATCCTCTAAATCAACAGATACAAGAAAATTAAATGTAACCATCAGCGTCGTAATAATACATGTAAAAGAAGCGCCACTTTGTTTTTTGGGGCTGCTAAATATTTTTTTACACGTACTAGTGTAAAACACGTGATGGCCTACGCGACGGGATGGCTGATGGCTTACGTGACTTTTTTTGTATCTGGGTCCTTTAGAGCTTTCAGAATTTTGTATGGCTTGCATCCGTATTTTATTCGCTTAAACGTTGTTTTAATAATAATACTGATTATAAACTATAGGTAGCAGGCCTTTGGGCAAGTACAGGTGGAGCAAATTTGAAATTTATTTTTATTAATAGGCCAATTGATTTAAATATTTAAAAATTTATTTTATGTATAGGTTTATTTTTTAAGGCCTAACCGTTATGTTGTTTTAAATTTGAGTGTCGTACTCTCTCAACTCATATTACCATTGGGTGTTTTTAATTTTGGTGTCCATTATATGCTTAGATTAGCTTGCTTCCTATGCTTTGTCGCTGCTATTGCAATAACATTACAACTGGGTTTTTTCTTACAGTTCTTTGCTATTTTGTTAAACTTACCCAGCATGCACGCTTCTATAGTTTTTGATTTAGGTGAAGCTGCTACAGCATCAAATTTTCGCCCTTCTTCCGGATCTATGAAGAATGTATGACCTGCAAAGACAAACGGACTGCATTTAACCAAAGCCTCCTAAAGTAAAAGTCGTACCAGCTTTACCCTCTGCAACGCACTATGCAAATCTACACAACTAGCGACGTGTCCGGTTTGCAGCACTGTGCCATCTGTTGACAGACAATGTCTCTAAATCCCCGTCAACTTGCAAATTCGGTGCTCAGTGTCAAATTGGCGCTACCTACCAGAGCTTCCGATCCTTGTGTGGTGGGTGATTATTTTACGTTTGTGATACTCACTTTACTTTAGGAGGTTTTGGATTAGTACACTTTACCCCATTAGTATTTTAGAACAGGTAGACTAGGTCGTTCAAGATTACGTCAACAGGATGGGTGAGGGGGGTTCACCTACTGGTGATGATGATGACAAGGGGGCGAGGAGGGGTGACCAGTTGATGACGTAAGCACCATTAACCCACTAAACGTGGTTGAAAAATGCAAAAAAAAAAATTCTCAGAAAACTGTGGATATACAGGGAAAACACCCTCTTGGGGGAGAGGTAAAGTTAGAAATGACGTAATACTGGAAGGGGGTAGAGCAATTGATAACGAGGGGGGGGAGGAGGGGTTGAAATGGCCAATTTCTAGACGACGTAATATTGAACGGCCCCCTAGGAAAGGGATGCACTGCATCTATTTTGAGACTGTTTACATCATTTGGCATCTCCCATCACAACTCTGTACCAGATTTGACGTGATGGGATGCTTGTGTACACGCATGCAGTGTATTCTTCACTACGTTAGGGCGACCGTGCACTGAGCGGCCAGTGGTCGTGGCGGTCAAAAAAACAGGGCGACGTGCCACGCGGCCACGTCCGTTTATTATTGATAAATCTCGATCACGTGGTGAAAAATGAACACGGAGCAAACACGGTCCCAGTGGCCGCGGGGACAGGCTGGCCGCTGCGGTCAAATGAACATTGCTACATACTCCGTAAGTATTATCGATGGCCGCCGCGACCTGGCCGCACAGCTTGGCCGCTGTGTACGTGGAGGCCCTTAGTGTTATCCGGACCAACAGTAAGTAGTCCAAAATCCTAAACAAGTAGTGTTTCCTGCTGCCATTAGTTTTTTTTTAATTTGTCGTAAGAACATTCGCGATGAATCTCGAGCCTGAATGCGTTCAAATAAATTCCTGACAACTTGCCCCATTTGCGAATTCAGTTTTTCCACGGCTGCAATGCAACGACGAGGTTAGGTCGAACAGGGTAATGTGATCATCTCTGTCGATGGTAGATGCGTCCTTGATAACTGGCACCCTGGAACCCCTTCGCTTTTTTTTAATGGCAATAGATAATGTAGAAAATATTCAGCTGAAAATAATAGGGTTACATCAAGCCCGCAATCGTTGGGATACGTTTACATAACTATAGTTTCTGACACGCAATTCTTTCGTTTAAATAACTTTGCATTACGGATGCAGCAAGAAAGAAGAAATGCCGGAAAAACTGCACCAGAAACGTGCATAAAAGCAGCAGAAACTTCAGTAAAACTACATCTATAACTGATTTCTAAAGATCACAATTACTAGGCCGTGCAAGAGATGCTTATACTACAACTAACATTAAAAACTACAACTAACATTAAAAACTACAACTAACATTAAAAACAAAGCCTTTACTATGCACACACAAAAGTTTAACCACTTTTCGGAGAAATCATCCTCCGACATCAGGTATTCCATTAAAAATTAAAATTAAAAATACATGGCAATTTACTGCCGTGTCAACCCACCGAACGTGACACCCTAAAAGCATTCAAATTCTAAAACACAAGTCATAAAAATGCCTAATGTCTTCTTTTAAAAAGGCAGACAAAAGAGGCGGAGCAAGAACCCAGATCTTCTCCGCCTCTTTAGTCTGCCTTTTTTGAAAGGAGACATTAGGTGTTTTTGTGACTTGTGTGTTTGAATTTTTATGTTTTAAGGGTGTAACTTGTTGGTGGGTTGAATGAGCTGTACATTGCCGTGTATTTTTTATTTTAATTTTTAATTGAAAACCTGACGACGGAGGATGTTTTTTGCCAAAACGTCGTTGAACTTTTTGTGTGTGCATTGTAAAAGGCTTCGTTTTTAATTAATCTCGCAGTGGTGCTGCTTTTTCTTCAAACTCAAACTACATTAGTTTATTTTTTAAAGGGCCTATTCGCATTTCCATATTGCACAGCAATTCATAAATACGAAACAATCGAACACCAAAGCTAGCGAACGAATCAAACACCAATCTTTACGATCGCATTTGGACAGCTGTGTAACCGGAAGCGATTTTTGCTGCCGAAATGCTAAAAGAATTGACTGCATTGTTTCAAAACGAGTGATATTGGCAGTATAGCGTATATTTCTTACCATTTGAAATTTTTTTCAGCTTTCTTCACACTAATAGAACTTTCTCTACCGGTATGGTATATTTGCAAATGGTTTTGTGTAGCTCATGTCGAGCTCAGGGACACGAGCCTTATGGATCGGGCTCCCTTTGTCTCCGCTACTAAAAATCGGCTTAGCCATCCAATTGAAAACCGAAATACCTCCGAAAGTATCTGATGCAGGGATTTAATCTTCAAATTCGTAAATTCCATGCAGCAAAGCTCCCTTGTCATGAAATGTCAACCATATCAGTAAAAATGCTAACATTATCGTTTTTCATAAATACAAACACACACACACACATACAGGCAGACACGTGAAATCCTGAATCAGACGTGATGTCCACATTCTTCATTGCTATGGTTACTCGTTCAAAAGTTAAATGCACCGTCACAAACAGACCAGAGGTAACCGTCGTATTTAGCATTAGTTTAGTGAACCCAGGAGCAGCGTACAGGAGAAGTCTCCAAGACGACTTCCATGTTCCACCGTTCGTTCTGAGTCACGACCCCACGCGGACAGTTGGTGAACGAACGACCGATCTTACTTTTCTGTAAAACGTACATTAAAATTTACGCTTTGAAGGTATTTGCCTACTAAATATCTACATTAATAAAAATCGAGTTGTAGAACAGCCACACCTGAGCCGCCATCCGCCAGCCAGCAAGACCAATGTGGAATGGCTGACGCCATCTCATAGCGAAATGTGGAACCCTGAATTGCATGCCTAAGGCATGCTGAGATCCACTTAACACGAATAGGCACGACCTAAAGTGGGCCGAGCCAACACCAAAGACCAATCGCTTGGCACCGTCTGTTAGTGTGAATGTGCAACCCAAACAACAAATCGCTAACAAGACGAACACAATCATGTGCATATACTTGCATAATGAGGGCGTACTGAAAACGTGATTTTTAACTGATGGAGGAATAAGCTACGTATTCGGGATCAGGATCGGCAGCAAGGCACTACTACTACTTCAACAATCTCTTCTAATAATGAAGGGACTGAATGATTGTAAACGGAATAATTGTAGGCAATAAACTGAATATGCACGCTACCATAAAAATATATTAGGAAAATGATGGCTTCAATGACCACTAGGTATTCGGCTTCATCTTGCCGAATACAAGATGATGTAAGGTCGTCTTTAGTTTCTATAAAAAGCCAACTATTTTGGCTATTTTGGGTGCAATCAAATTGAATGTGGTCATTCCAACTTTAATGAGAATCAATTTTCACGCCTAGATTTTGTCGTATCAACTTGTTTAATGTATTGGTTGTAAATGCTGACACTGGGTTTTAAATTGATTGGCTTTTGTTTGGGTTCTAAAAATTAAGAAACAAATCTTTTGAACATTAAGTGATAGCCTATTTAAACTTAGCCAATGGGATACCTTTCACATTTCTTAAATCAACTGGCAAGGAGCCAGCAAGCTAAATCTGCAGCATCTTTCCCAGACGGCCTTATGAAGAGTGGTGAAATATAAAGCATAATAGTTATAACATGGATACTCCCACATCTCACGAACGTGCATGTATTTATAAGCTTCTGGTAAAAGATGGTGAGCGAAAAAATTAGATAGCAAGATTGGTACGTAAACGTGCCCCTTTAAATCACTTAATATGGGTTAAACACTAAGCTACCTGGATACTTGCTGGCCTTCACTTCACAATTCACCAGGGACGTGCACAGCACCGCGACTAATATGTGGAGAATTTTCATCGCTATGGCGAATGAGAGTGCTTCAGTCGCACTTTGTATGTGGGCTATATACTGATGTACATCAGAGAGCAAGTGACGCAACAATGCCAAGCGTTTGTTTTGATTTGATGTTCAGAACGTAGGTGTTGCGAAGGTTAAAAGTGGGCGTTGCAGTATGACACTCGTATTTTAACCAACCAATGCCATAACAAGGTTAAAACGAGAACATATTTTCCAACATGTGCCATGAGGCAACTTAAAGTTTATGGATAATGTTCATTGTGATGACTCCCACTCATAAGTCCACCCACTTCCTAGACGCAGCTGAGTTAGTCACCGGCTATAGTTTCATAGCGTTTAAAAGCAGATGTGAAATCCATACCTTCGTAGTGGCAGTGTCATTCAGCATCGCAGCAATGCTTTTGTACCAGTTCCACGTATTGTCTGTGTTTGTACTAATAACCAGCCTTCACGGAGAAAAAATTCCAAGCCAAGATGAACTGGTGGCTCGGTGGTTAACTCGTAAGTCAGTTGTTTTATTATTATTATTAATACAATATCTAGGAATTGTAGTGGACTCTAATTGGAGTTTCAAAATGCATATTACAAAAATAATTGCAAAATTGCGTCAAATCTTTACCTAAACTTGACCAAAGTAGATATATGTTAAGTTAATCCCAAAAAATAAAATGATGATTTGTGAAGCACGGGTAGGAAGTTATGTCACAAACAAAAAAAGATAGTTAAATCATTATTTGGAAAAGAACGAAAGACAACAAAATAACCCTACAAGGACTACGAAATTCTGATAGTAAATAAATGAAGATTCTATATTAAAACTGCATGATGCAATTTTATACTTCTAGCTTTAAAAAATAAAACTTGATCAGCCAGTTCCACATTCAGGCGGTGGTCACAGGGTTTTGATCTTTCTTAGAATTATTTTATTGTTCTGTTCTGACTTATGATATATTTTAAGCGATTAATTTTGTATTTTTGTCGTGAACAATTTGTTTTAGTAATGCTAAATAGTTTTGATCCCCATGATGCTTTGCGCTTCCTGTTACTTGATGACAGCGCCCTCTGGCGGTCGGTCAATCAATGAAAGCAGTTTCATCCGAATGTTTACTGTTGCGAGCGAGAGAGTGGCACTGCCTGTATAGTCTACCCTGAGCCTGGCATTCAACCATCATGCTGCTTATTCAGTTTCACCACTGACCGTTTGTGCGTTTTAATTTTCAAACCTTGTCTTCTTGTTCCTTCACGTATTCTGGCAGCTGCTGCATATATATCTTCTTCGAGTTATCTATTTAGAAAAGTGGAGGCTGCACTATAATGATACACTTTCATATTGCTTGCCAGCTTTAGCCAGAAATGTTCTCATTGTCGTGTGTGTGGCGACAGGTGCAAATACGTCTATAGTCTTGCCCTGGAACTTGCGAGAAACCCTGTGCCAATAACCTTGCCTTGTTCTTAGCGACGTTTCCGTGCTCATCTTTTTTTTTATTTTGTAGGTCCACTTTGAGCCAACGGGGGTTGTCTGCCTCCGGTAGTTCGAATAAGTCCCATGTTTTATTATTTTCTAATGACGCGAGATCTTCATCGATTGCAATTACCCAGTTTTTCGCTATCTGGCCCGTTGCATGCTTTTTTATAATAAAAATATATATGATTGTTTAATTGCGTATTGCAAGTTTAATACTTTTGGACTTCTGCGTAATTGTCGTAACTGTTTTATTACGGTTATTTTAATGTTTGATGTATTATTGTATACGCATACAAGTTTTTCATTAAACTACAAATCGTTAAAACAATGCAAATAAATATTATAAAATCATTATCATTATTATTATTATTATTATTATTAAGTACCATTAAACAAATGGAAATCAGAATAAGCATATTGGAATAAATGAACAGGTTACTTTAACCAAAACTGTTGAAAAAGTGAAACATGTTAAAAAGAACAATACGAATGTAAACGCCATTTAGGAATAAATCAACTCAACTTGTTGCCCCATGCAAATTTGAAAGAAGTTGTTAAAAAGTTGGCTCACTGCTTAGGAGTGAATTTCCATCCAGACATGGTTGATGTGGGCCATAGACTACCTGACAAAAATAAGTCTAAAGCAAATGATAGCATTTATGGAAATGGCATTGGTAAGCGAAAACATAACACCTGTTTACAGAGAATTATTCTGGTAATCAAAAAACTATGGCTAAGGTGCCGAATTTTAAGCATGTATGGTGTAGGAATGGAAAAATTAATATTAGGAAATTAACTATGAAAAAATTTAAATCATGTTAAAGCTGAAAATGACTTAGACATTTACGACGAAATTTCAAGAATCTGCGAATGATGTACTGGATTGTAGTTTTATGTGACATGATATACTGGAATTACAAAATGACGACCATTTAAAGATTTTCCAAAATAGTATCAGAAACATTAGAAAAACTGGTGCCTCTTTTCTCTTGAATTTACCCTTAGAAAAAGTGATTGGGACGTAATATGTCTCGCTGAAATTAACACTGAACTTGTTGAGGCCTGCCATTTTAATCTCGATAACTATTACAAAATTGTAAATACTAGAGAATCTACAGTGAGAGACGGTGGAATCATTATTTTTATTAAAAATTAACTCCAAGTTTAGTTTGATATTGAGGACAATGACGGTATTACAATTTAAATTTATGTAAATGTCAAAGTGATCTATTTATTTGAACTATATTGCCAACCTAAGATTAACAAAACTGAATTTGATAAATATTTGAAATGATTAACTTTAAAAATATACGCGCGAATGAATTGTTATGCTATTTCTGCATTATTGTTTGAGTTGGAGCTAGCTAGTCCGCTCATCCCCATGTTAAATCCCATAGGGTGATTATTCATCGATTCCGAGATAACGGGAAGCCTTCCAGCTATGAAATTGGACGAATGGGTGCACTACAATAAAAACAGCGTACTTTTTATGGTTTGGAGCCTGGGGGCGTAACAGGGATGGCGTGGGAGGGCGCGTAAGTACGAAAATATTGTTATAACCATTGTTAGTATTGTCGGCATCGTCTCTCATTGGACGGCCAAAATTCCGACAATGGGAACGTGCATACTGACGTACGTGCCGAGGCACACACTAGTGTATCACGAAAAATCTAAACAAGGTTGCAAAGAAATTGTATTCACGTCCAATTAACGAAAAATAAACCAAGTGTAAAAACAAACCAAAATAAACAAAGCCAAAAACTGGTAAGGAGGCCACCAAGTTGAGAGTGGTTCGGCCCTTCAAAGGAGTGATATCAACACACCAAAACTAATTAAATACAACAAATTACAACAAAATTAAAACCAAACCAAAAACCAATAAAGAGGTGATTAAGTTAAGAATGGTTCGGCCTATAGGCAAAAGGTAGTAGCAAATTGTTGAAAACCAATTTCTTGTTGACGTGGCACTTTATTACTCATCTGCACGGTAGTGGACTTGAATTAATACACAATTAAAAAAGAAAGGAGTGATATCATATCAAAAACCAAACCCTGTAAAAGGGTCCGCCAAGTGCCGAATGGTTCGGCCCTTCGAAGGAGTGATATCAACACACCAAAACATTCACCAACTTAATCGCACCGAATAATACTTTGGACGTTAAATGAAAACTTGAACATTGCTACCGAAAGTAGCAATCTTCTAGTTTTCATTTAACCTTCGAATTATTAGGCGGTGCAATTAACTTGGCGAATGTTTTGGTGTGTTGATATCACTCCTTTGGAGGGCCGAACCATTCGGAACTTGGCGGCCCCTTTTACCAGTTTTGGTTTTTGATATGATATATTTTACTATTAGATTACATAAAAAATAAGAACAACAAAAATTATGTATGATGTTGTAAGATCCATTTCTTAATTGATTTTTGAACTTTGTGAAATGCGTCTGCCTCTCTTAAGGCCCTCGGAAGTTTATTTAAGTAGTGTGGAATTAGAAAGTTTAATCCTCTCTTACCATACGAATTATTCCAAATTGGTTCCATTAATACTTTGTTATTTCCACGAATTGTCCGATTTATTTTTATTTTATACTCTCTGTTATTATAATGTCTTTTAAAAAGGCTCCAAGCCAGTGTTTGCGCAACATTTAAAATTTGGTGTTTTTTTGTATATTTTTGCACTGTTTTGCGTTTTGTCTTTTTTGAAAAATGTTTTCAGGACTTTGTTAATTACTTTTTGAAGATGATTAAGTAGCCCAGTTGTTGTTGTACCGTATACTGAAATGCCATAAATAACATTTGACATAATCAGGGCATCAAAAACTGCTTTTTTATTGTTTATATTTAGTGTGTTCTTCAGCTGATAGAAAGTTGGTATTATTTTTCGTATTTTTTTAATAAGACAGTAAATGTGATCATGGAATTTCCAGTTCTTATCAATTTCGGTTCTTAAATATTTTGTCTTATGTACTCTTTTAATTGCCACAAAAGAACATTTACCTGAGTTGTTGCACTCAGGATTGCACAAAGTAATATTTCCATATTCACTGCTTTTATGTGAAGTGACAATTGGTAGAAAAACTGTTTTCTCTTCATTTAAAATAAGTTCATTTTTTCTAAGTAAGTCCTTAGTTTTAGGAAATCTGTTTGTAGGTTCTGTACTATTTTTTTTGTATTCAAAGTTAATAGACAGCATAAAAATATCATCTGCATATAAAGTTAAGTTAGTTTTCCAGTTAATGTCAGAAATGTCATTTAAGTAAATTATGAACAAAAGGGGCCTAGGACAGAACCCTGTGGGGCGCCATAGCTGCAAGACTTCCAAAAACTTAAGTTGCTATCAATTTTGGCTGAAAAACGTCTATCTGTAAGGTAGCTATTAATTATATTGTATATTTCCCCTCTAAGGCCATATTTATAAATTTTTTCAGGATAATTTCTTTACTTAACGTGTCAAAAGCTTTTGTTAAATCTATAAGAACTGCCCCCTCATGCTTACCTTCATTCAAAGCTCTAGTTATATTATTATGTTTTCCAGTGCATCCAATGTTCCTTGTCCTTTCCTAAAACCAAACTGAATTTTACGTAGAATGTTATATTTCATTAAAAAATTTTCAATTTTCTGGTAAAATAATTTTTCAATGATTTTATTTAGGACCGGCAATAAAGATATTGGCCTATAGTTATTTATTTCTAGTGGGTTTCCTTTTTTGTAAATTGGACTAATTTTTTCAAGTTGCTTGGCCAACTTTCTGTTTCGATGATGCTATTTCTTAGATATACCATGAACTCACAAGTTTTTTCCTTGGTAGCCAAAAAATGCTCGAGAAGGAACTGATCATGCGCAGTAGATTTTGTAGGCTTTAATTGATTGATAATTGCTAGAATTTCTAAGTTTGTCGCTGCCATTATTCCCATGATACAAGTTGTTTTTTGATAGTTGGTACTTTTCCCATTTGTAGGATCCCTGGTCAAGTTCTAACCACATGTTGTCTTTTCTGTATGTTTTTTCTTTGGGTCCAAATTTATGGTATAAGATTTTCGTAATGCTTGGCAAAATCAGTACAATTGTTTACAATGTTACTCTGAAAGTGTTTTTTTTTTATATGTTCATCAATTTTTACTTTATTATTACTTCTTCCAATAAGATTATTAATTTTATTCCAAATTTTTATCCATCCTTTTTATTTTTTTGAAAAATGTTTTCGTAGTAATTTTGCTCGGTTGTTTTAATATGGTTCGCAACTTTCTTTTTCAGAAGTTTATATTTATCACTTCTTTATCACTAATGATATTGACAAGAAGCTAGAAAAAACTAATATTTATTTATTTGCGGACGAAACAATTTTGATTTCTATACATAGTGATTGTGACAATATGATGTACAGCCTGCAGAGTGCAGAATGACTTTAATATTTTAAATGATTACTTTGTGGAAAATGAATTGTTCCTCAGCAAAGAAAAAACAATACAAATGGACATTACTGTGCCTAAAATGAAACCCAAATAAAAAATTTGGATTAAAAAACATTATGGGGATTGCAAAAACTTAATTAATAACGATAATGAAGGATATAATGAGAAATGTGTGAAATTGGAGAAAAATATTCAACTAAATATCTAGGAATTGAAATTGATAAACATTGAAACTTCAAACAACACATTACGGGGCTAATTCTAAAACTAAGACAAATCATACCAAAAGTTTATCAAGTTAGAAATATATTGGATAATAAGCAAAAGAAAACTACGTATGAATCATGGATAAGTAGCAATATAAGTTATGGACTAGAAATATATGGACATGCACCAGAATATTTCATAAACAAACTGCAAAAAACACAAAACAAATTAGTAAACGTGACGTTTGCCGACAAATCGATAATAAAAAATAAAAAAACTTTGACACTGTTTAAAGAAAACAAAACATTGAAAATAAAAGAGTTAAAAAACTTTATTACCTTAACAAAAAATAATTTTAGTAATAAATACAAGAAATCAACTAACACATTAAAGAGAATAAGAGGAAGAAATGTGAAATTCAAAATTTCAACATGGAAAAATCAATATGGAAAGAGAAGAAAGGAATGGTATATTCCAAAACTATATAATGAATTGCCAGAGAATATGCTTCATTACTTAACACTAAATGAATTTAAAAAGGATTTACTATCAAAAATATTATCAAATGAATTAACTATAACATAAAACATGTACTATAAATTTATAGATTATAAGCTTTGTCCTTGATCGTGACCACATTGATCGAGCTTCCTGTAAGAATAATAAGAATAATGTAATAATGATTGAAAAGGATTGAAAATGTCATACTCACTCAAGTTGAACTTTTCATTGTCACTTCGAGAATTACATTGTAGTAATTTGAAATAAAGTATTATTATTATTAATATTATTGTTATTATTCTTATTATTAATCATAATTTTATTTATCATGCAATACAATTTATTTATTATTATTATTTTATAAAACATAAATCGTGTATTGATCACATATATACTAAAACAGATACCTGAACTACATTTGGTTTTACAATAGGAGAAAAAATTGCTGACCATTATTACACAGGATGTTGGTTTGGGGGAACAATTTTACATACAACATAATTCAAATATGAAGGGATCACCACTGTCTGAGTTCAACAAAAATAAAATATAATGACAAAAAAATCATTGAAACAATGAAAATAATCGAGTGGAATAAGTTAAGCTTGGCACTACAGTAGATGAATTTTATGAAGTAATAAAAAACAGGATAAATAAGATTCACGAAGATAATGTAGTTAAAAACATAGGTATTAAAAAAGAGAATAAAGGTAGAAAGGAATGGATAACTAAAGACACAATTTTATTAATTGAAAGGAAAAACAACATGTGGGCCAAAATTAAAGCTTTTAACACTGTAGATGAGCATAAGCAAAAAGAATATAATGCATTAAAAAAGAAGTACAGAAAAAATTGTGCTAGACAAATAACATTTTTACAAAAAGATAATCGAAAATGGGAAACAAAGTAAAAAAAACCATGTGGGAAGTTGTAAATGATTTAACCAGAAAGAATACAAATAAGAATAACATAGATGAAACATTACAAACATCATTTCGAAAAAATGATTTAAAAGAAATTTGCAACAAATTTAATAATCATTTTCTTAAGCAAGTATGTACCTGAACTAAAGGGGAAATATGCTGAAAAACAAAAATCGTGACACAAGGAAAGCTCTTTCAAGAGGTTTACAAAAAAAAAAGAAGTGGTAAATAACATAAAGCAAGCAATGTATATTGAAGATCCAACAGATAAAGAAATTGAGTTAATTATAATGGAAACTAAAAACACTTAGTCGACAGGAATTGACCGTATAATTACTAATCATATTAAAGAAACCAAAGAAAATATTAAAAAAGCTATTTGCTTACTAATAAAAAATAATTGAAGAGGAAAAGTGGCCTGAACTTCTAAAACCACAAATAATTACACCATTACACAAAAAAGTTCCAAATTAGAGATCCATAATTCCAGACCTATTTCACTATTATCAGTAATTAATAAAATTATAAAAAAATTCTTTTCAAAAATATTAAATCATTCTTAACAAGGTTTAAACTATTAACATAATTACAATATGGTTATACAAAGAAGAAAGGTACAACACATTCATTAGTACAAGTAAATGAAATAATCACCACTTCATTAAACAATGGAAAATACATTGGTGTAATTCTTGTAGATTTGCAAAAAGCATTGGATTCTTTTGATAAAAAATTTTATTAAAAAATATGAAAAATTGAGATTAAGAGGTAAAATTTATAACATTAAAAAAAATTATTTAGACAAGAGATGGTTAAAATTGGAAATGAAACTAGTAATACATCAAAAGTTGATTTTGGTGTTCCTCAAGGCTCAGTCTTGGGACCATTGCTATTTTTGATTTTTGTAAATGATATCGAAGTGGGTATTGAATAAACATTCTTATTTTTATTTGCAGATGATATGATATTGATACCGATAAATGATAACAAAAACGAAATGTTAGAAAACTTATAATATGATATTGACTTATTAAACTGCTGCTGGTTAATTCAAAATGAAATGTACATCAACGAAGAGAAAACAATTTATTTAGATATCAATGTACCAAAAAATATATCAACGGAAAATCCAAAAATGTTTGAGCATGGTGAAAAATGTGATTGTGTAAATAACGTTAGTATTACATCAAATTGTGAAGACACTTGTTATACTTTAGAAACTGAAACAAGAAAAATATCTAGGTTTAACTATTGATACACGTTGGAATTTTAAAACTCACATAAAAATTTAATAACCAGATTAAGATATTTACTATCAAAAATTTATCAGGTTAAAAATGTTTTAAATAATAAAAATAAACAAATTTTGTATAGATCATGGAAAGTTTACTCAGGTATGGAATCGAAATTTATGGTTTTGCATCAGGCTACATCATACACAGAGATTACAACTATTACAAAATAAAATTGTAAAGGCACTTTTCGGAAATAATGTGTTAAACACAAGAGAATTTTTTAAAAGAAATGAAATCTTAACAACTGTTGCATAACTGAGAAATCAAACAATAATAATGAACAACTATTTCTCAAATTTATATAAAACTCGAAACCATGAAACACAAAAAAAAAAGACTCAGAAAAATTCAGAAAAGTATAAGTTACCACGATGGAATAACAAATACGGATTAAGAAACAAACGATATTATATTACTCGGATTTTCAATAAATTACCAGATGAGCTATTAAATCATGACGGTATTATGAAATTAAAGCCTCAACTAAAAACATTTTTTCTAAGTAATGATGAGAAATGTAAATTAAAATAAATGACAGTGTATTAAGTAAAATTATGTAACTAATGTTATAATTAAATTGTTCAACAATGTAATTGTATATATTATTGATTGTTTTGTATGTTGCTTCTCACACAAGTTCATTGAACTTCGAGCACCAAAGAGCAATAAAGTATTTATTTATTATTATTATTAATATAGTAATTATTATTATATATTTAATTTTTATTGTTAATATATTATTATTATTAATTAATATTATTGATATAATTAATTATTATTATTAATATATTTTATGTCAAGTGAGCAATAAAATTATTATTATAATTATATGGCTTTTGCGAAAATTTTTTTAATATATTAGGAAACTACTTACATAATAGGAAATTTTGTGTTAAATTAATAATAGGCTGAGCCCATGGGAAAACACTACATTTGGTGTACCACAAGGTTTAATTCTCGGGTCGCTTTTATTCTTAGTTTATATCAATGATCTACAAAGCATTGAATGGAATTCCTACTTGGTGCTGTATGCGGATGACATTTTCTTGCTGAATGTACATAATGAATATAATGTTATGGTAAAAACTTACAAGGGGATCTAAACAATATCACTTTGTATTCTGTAATAATGAACTTTATATCAGTCTTGAAAAAAACATGTTTTTTGTCTATAAACACTTCACATATAACTACCGGAAACTCCTTAAATTTTGGACATGATAATAACTGTGATAAAATTCTACCATGTAATTGCAAATCCATTACAAGAGTATCTAAGGTAAAATACAGGGTGTTTAAAAAAAAAACGCTACACGACGATGTCGAATTTTTCTAAGTCCGACAACCATTCCCCGTCGCTATAACCCTTATCCATAACCTCAGTAAAGAAATCGTGAAAGTTATTCCTGACCTCAGGAAAGAAAGTTTTTATTTGCTTTTCAAATACGAATGCAAAAAGGTAACAAAAGCATGTGACAACTCTGGTTGTGGGGGGCGAGGGGGGGGGAACAAACAATAAAAGCCCATAATTAGATTTCAAGTAAAAAGAAGAAAAAACATTTATTTGGCCATCAAGCAAAATAGCTAAGTAAAGGCTTTTACAGTATTTGGATTCCAGATAAAAACGCAAAAGAAAAAAAAAACGCATGGGCAACCCTGGTTGGTGGGAAGGGAGGGGGTGGGAGCAAAACAAACAATAAAAGCCCATAATTAGATTTCAAGTAAGAAGAAACAAACCCATTTATTTGGTCACAAAGCAAAATAACTAAAATAAAGGCTTTTACGGTTGGATAACAAATAAAAATACAAAAGGATCAAACGCATGTGGCAACCCTGGTTGTGGTGCGGGGGGGGGACACCAAAACAAACAATATGTGCATTTATTTTTTAATTTCAAATAAGAAAGAAACAATAAAGCATTTATTTGGCCGTCAAATAAAATAGCTAAAATATATGCATTTGCAGTATTTAGACACACGCTAGTATGTCGCCGCCAAGTAATAGTAGATCATCAGATTGTAGAGTGTAGACATCAGATTGTTAAAAAATGATTGTTGATGAAAAAAGGAGGCCTTCACTAGCAGACTGCGTCTTTTAACTGAAACCAACTTATACTTGATTTCAGCATACTGGTGTAAATTCCCCATGCGGTAGAAATCTTTGCAAATCGTTTGAATCAAGTGTCTTGGGTCCAGTATACAAGAAAAAGTCAACACAAAAATGTGGGAACGTGTCCTTCATGGAGAGAAAATTTCCTCAATAACGTTGATTTGTGTAGAACAATTAACTAGTAACTAGTCTGCAGGCTCCCATGTTAGTTCTCATAGGCTATAACGACACATCTACAGCTGATTAGGGAAAGTTACCAGGTCTAAATTTCGGCAGAGAGGTAAAGCGTCATATGGGGAAGTACCTTTTTCTAAAATGGAGGTTGCAGCTAGAAGCACGTGGCCCTGAAGTGTCTCGTAAGTGCAAAATTATTGTTGTAACCATTGTTTGTATTGTCATCCGACAGTAGATTATAACATGCTTAAGTGTTACACGCTTATCATTTCAGTACCTATTTCTCAGAATTCATTGTTGTTGCAAATACGAGGTTCATGGTGGTGTTGGTGGCGGTAGCTTGGTTTTTTGGTACTGTGGAGACTATGGTTGTTGGTTGTTTGTTGTTTTTCTTTAGGTTAGGTTTGCGGCGCATGGCATTTGGCCGGGGCCTCAATAAAATTGCAGTATTGGTTCATTAAGAGACGAAGTATGTTTTATTGCAAAGGTTTTAGCCGGTTTTTTGTTACGATACACGAATCCAAACTGAATTATGTGCCCCACGACGATAAAAAAGACAATTTTGCTGGAAAGTAAATTAGGAAACAAAATGCACAAGTGGGTTGCAAAGGTTTGGTCGTTTTTTTCCCCCATAAAATCCAAATAGTTTTTTTTTTTACGGTACGCGAATTCAAAATGAATTATTTGTCCCAAGACCCGAATAAATTTCTCATTACTGGTTCAATAAGGCACAGGGTATCTTTTATTCCATAGGAACTTATTAGGTCCTTGCAATTACCATACTCTTATGCTTGTTATTAATTTATTTGGAATGACAATAACAAATGTGAAAATTATGAATGAGAAAATTCATAGACATAAAATACCACCAGACAAAGAAGGTAGAGGTGACAATTACACCGTGGATTTTTTGTACATTCACAAGCCTATGAAAGTTGTGATATCCACCCAAAACCAAAACTGGTATAAGAGACTTAGCGGCTTCTCTTATACCAGTTTTGGTTTTGGGTGGATTTAGATTTCGAATAACAATTCGCGCTTTAAACGTATCCACGCCTTAAACGAAGATGATCCCGATCGACACATTCAGTTCTGTGAGGAATTCCTAGATTGCAAAGAATAATAAAGCAAAAAGATAAAGCGCATGTGGAACCCAGGAGGGGGGGGGGGAGGAGGATGAGGACTTTGCCACGGTCCTCCGTCCCATTGCCAGGCCAAATAGGCTAGCCTCTAGAAGGCTGACGTTTGACATTTTGTTTCAGACCAGTTATAACGTAAATTAAGTCCATCATTAAGGTTTAGAGACAAAGAAAGATGTTCCAGGTGATGAATCACGAACGAAGGTGCTCGAACTGCACTCCTCCAGCAAATATACACTCACCACATCTGCTTTCCACACCTAAGCATATTCTCCTGCATAAAGCAGGAGTAAATGTCTCAAATGCAGCAGTAATGAGAACCTGCAGTGTTGTAATATCCTGGGCTGCTTGAATGTACACCAAATCCCGCACTATTTCCCGCACACTAAAGTCCATAGGCGTCAGTTCGCACGAACACGTGGGCCATTCTATCGCACCTCTTCTACCTATCCTGCTGTTGGGAAATTTGTCATCAAGAAGGTCTCGCACCTGTGTTGCATAGTGCGGTGATGCACCATCTTGTTGGAAATTAATGTCTACGGGACACTTTTCCCGTACAGCTGACAGAATCCTGTGTTCAATAGCAACTGACGATGTACTGCACCGTTGATTGTTCCATCAAGGAAGAAAGGTCCAATGACCCCCCAGCCCATATACCTTCCCAAATATTGATGCCAGGTGAGGGCGTGAATGCCGCCAGTGTCGTGTGGGTTGTCATCACTGTAAAATATGCAGTTGTGATTAACTCTGCCATTCAGATGAAACTTGGCTTCATCGGAGTATAATATCCGTTCCACGTTCTGTGGATCACCTGCAATGAAATCTAGGAATTCCTCGCAGAACTGAATGCGTCGATCTGGATCATCTTCGTTTAAGGCATGAATACGCCGTGGACGGTACACCTTCAAGCCTACGTCCTTAATCAACCTATTAACTGAAGGCAGTGACACACCCGTTTGCCGTTCCAACTGACGCCGTGCTGTCGTTGGTTCATCAAGCAACGCGGGGTGGATCTCAGTGGCATTTTCAATCGTTCGTGCCGTTAGTTTATGGCCAGAATGGTCTTTAAGTTTATTTTCCACAGAACCTGTGGTTTCCAATTTCTCCACCAAATTTGGCACTGTAGACCGGCATGGAGGTGGCTGAAGATCGTAGCCTGCCACCTCACCAAAACGTCTGATATCGTATCGTTTTGGTAATACCATTTAATAATATTGATACGTTACTGTAGGTTCATGCGTGGCATGTCGTTATGAAATACAAAAAGAACGAGTGGTATCGAACGAAGCAAATACAAAAAGAACAACTGTATCGAATGATACGTATCAGGTTGTATGCACCTAACTACTGTCACGTCCAAGTGTACTACAGTATACTACACATCACTAATTAGTGCAGGCCCTGGGGACATCAGTCACATGACTCACCACTTTGCGTGCAGTACAGATTAAAGGCAACATGCAGCATTAAGCATTAACCAAGGTTACTACATCGGTAATTAAACTCAGCCAATTACAGTAAGTACAGTACAGTAAACTGGGAACTCCTGTCGAATAACGTTACTAGGCCTTTTGTGCAGAAAGTGATGTGGCGATTAGATGTGAATACTGGATAGTTGTTAATTCAGTATGTACATTGGGCGCAGGGCCGTAGCCAGCACCCCGCAGCCCCCGCACGTGCAGGGATTTTTCCTATTGGGCCGAAGACGACGAAACACGATGAGGCCTTTATAGTGGACTATAGCGTTGATTTTTGTTTACAAATTCGTGCTAAGTTCAGTTCCGAAGAACTATGTATCGTAGAAAGGTTAAGGTTTCAAATGAAAGAGCATTCTTTCTAGTTCCTGTAGGCCTAAGCGACGTGAAAATGGCCTGTTTATGTATAAAGCTTACAGTTTGGAAGCAGTTAATAATTAAGTTTAAAATTTGTTTGCCAGCTAACAACAAAATTTTAAGCTCAACACGATAAAATGGTTACATTATTTCTAAACTTCAGCTTCAGGAGCAGAGTTAAATTGTTGAACACGTAGTCACAATATAAATCGTGCTGATTGTTAATTAAAAAAAAGTGGTAAAAATAATAAACTAGTTATGTTAAAAAACAAGCTCAACGGTATTAAAAAGAAATAGAATTTCAATGGCAACGAAGCGCCATTCTCTGTCTCACAGTCGTGAAGCTTAGACCTTTTTCCTAGTTCACGTATGGTTACATTAGCTCGACAGAAAAAAGTGTGTTTAAAATAAAATTCAGTTTAGCAGGGATTTGCTTTAATTTTTTTTTAAATAGCAAATCCACTTGTAATTTTACTTGCAATTGTTTCTTAGGGTAAGGTACTTTTTAATTGTGGCGAATGGGATTTTCTTGTCTTTATTTTTGTAGAGCCGGGGAGGGGGGAGGGCTCTTTTCATTTTAATTCTAGGTCGGGGGTATATAAAATTTCCTGGCTACTGTCCTGATTGGGCGATTCGATTTCTACAGGGTATCAGGGATAAGAGGCCGCAGAAGCTACATTGTACTGCCGCCGTACAAGTGGCTTCCCTCATCATCCAGGGTGGCCACATGCGTTTTTTCTTTTTACGTTGTTATTTGGAATCCAAATACTGTAAAAGCCTTAATTTTAGCTATATTGCTTGATGGCCAAATAAATGCTTTTAATTCTTTTTTACTTGAAATCTAATTACGTGCTTTTATTGTTTGTTTTGTCCCCCCCCCCACCAACCAGGGTTGCCACATGCGTTTTTTCCTTTTGCATTTTATTTGGAATCCAAATACTGTAAAAGCCTTTATTTTAGCTATTTTGCTTGATGGCCAATTAAATGTTTTATTTCTTTTACTTGAAATCTAATTATGGGCTTTTATTGTTTGTCTTAATTATGGGCTTTTATTGTTTGTCTCCCCCCCCCCCCCTCGCCTGTCCACCAACCAGGGTTGTTACATGTTTTAGTTACCATTTGCGTTTTTATGTGAATGCAAATAAAAGCTTTCTTTCCTGAGGTCAGGCATAACTTTCTTGATTTTTTTACTGAGGTCAGGGATAAGGGTTATAGTGACGGGGAATGGTTGTTGGACTTAAAAAAAATCGATGTGTAGCGTTTTTTTTAAACACCCTGTATTTGGAGGTTGGCATTGACACACATTGGAAGTTTTATACCCACCTTGAAAACATCATTATTAAAATTAGGAAATTTATACCAGCTTTCTATGAACTAAAACTCCTGTTAAATACAAAAAAATAAAAAATGATTTTCGATGGACTAATTATGTCAGTCATAAATTACTGCATTTTGATCTATGATACAACAACATCAGGCATTATTGATCGACTGCAAACAACGCAAAATAAAGCTTTAAAAACATTATTCATGAGCGAGAAGGGCAAAAAAAGTACAAAGAGCATATTCCATGAATTGAATATCCTTAATATCAAAGAATCATTTATTTATACTTTTATTACTAAATTTTACTATATCGACAATTATAAAGTAAAACTAAATAGGAATGTAAGGAAATCTAAGGATAGGTTAAAACAGCCAAAAAATGGAGAAACTCGTATGGGAAAAGAAACTTACCTTACACTGTACCTTTACACTTTAATAAACTCCCTGCAAATCTTAGAAAAACACAATACAGAACAAGAATGAAATCTGAAATTAAAAATTGGATTCTTGAAAAAAAAACGCATGTCAATACATAAAGTATAGATGATTAAAATTTAAATAAATCACTAACACTTTTAACCTTAACTTTTTGGCTCACTTTTATAGACTTATAAGCACTCGTTGCCAATAATAAATTATGTAACATAACTAAGTAACTTAAGTCTTTATTATTATTATTAATACAAGGTGGTCCACAAATCACTGACGACCCAACATTGTCTAAGTCCAACTTTTCTAGTTAGCACCCCTCAAAACCAGGAGAGGACAGAAATCAAATCAAATGAGACGGGAAGATTTCTGTCTTCTCCTGGTTCTGAGGGGTGCTAACTAGAAAAGTTGGACTTAGAAAATGTTGGGTCGTCAGTTTTTTGTGGACCACCTAGTATAACTATATTATTTATCTTATACACATTCTTAAACTTTGTGTATTTTATGCATATGAATTATTGAGTTGCACTCTGTACTGTATCATTCTGTATTATTTTTTTAGCACACACAAGTTCTTAAATGAAATCCGTGCTTCTTTTCTCTTGTTAAATAAAAAAATATTATTATTATTATTATATACCTGTAGGGAATGAATTCAATAATAATTTCTCAAACCAAGTAAGAAACCTGAAAAAAATTGAGAAAAGGTTATACAACGATAAACAAGGAAAACATTACAAAGACGTAAACAGGAAAACAAAAATAATAAACTGGTAATGTGAAATGAATATTTGTAAATTACACTGCTGAGAAAGAAATTATCAAAATCATTACTGAACTAAAAGAAACAACTGCGACTGGAATGAAATGGGTTTAAAACAGAACATTTTAAACAAACTATGGAAAACACAGCAGTGTTTCTATGTAAATTTATTAATAAAATGATACGTTGTGAGATATGCCCAGAATTAATGAAAACACAAGTGTTAAGACCTATTTATAAAAAAGGAAATAAATTGGTTAAATATTATTACAGGCCAATATCGTTGCTTTCAGTTGCTGACAAAGTAATTCAGA
>JAHWFP010133540.1:0-11151 GCA_023313725.1 Lithobius niger
GCCTCGGGCTGTGGGTGATGCAGAGCAGGGGTGTTCTGGCTCTCAAGTGGGTCAGGGGCCATGCTGGTTCCCCTTGAAACGAACAGGCTGATGGTCTTGCACGCCAGGCGCTTGTTTTAGGGTCTGAACCCTCCCCCCCTTGCGTCCACTTTGGTCACCAAGATCGCGTCGTCTCGTGGTAGCGTCCCAGTTCTTCGACCTCTGGGAGGAGGAGTGACGTAATGCAGTGACAGGGCGTGGTCTATTCCTGGTTCAACCGACGTGTCTCAGGTCCTCAACCCTGGATGCCTTTGTGAAGGCTGATGCCCATGTTTTGTCACGGCTCCGCACTGGCCATACTCAATTAGGCGCTCACCAGTTCCGTTTAGGGTGGGCTGAGTCCCCGATCTGCGACATCTGCCAGACTGACTTCACACGCGAACATTACCTTCTTGAGTGCAAGCGGTTTCCGCGGCAGTGGAACATACTTCTTCCTAGCAACCGTTCGTGGCCCTCGGTAAGGAGTCTTGTGTCCAGTGCTTCCGGTGATGCATTGCGAGGAGTTTTGCGTTTCGTCCGAGAAAACGGGTGTGAAACTGTAGGCTCTTCAGGCTCTTCTGTTCCCCCCATACCCGCCTTCCACTTTCCTTTTCCTCCTTGCCCATCGGTTACAGTGTGGGATGTCTCAGTGTGATTTGAGGTGTATATGCTTGTGGTTATTTTGATGTGGGCGCATGGCTTCGGCCCAGGCTCAATAAAATACAAATACAAATGCCACGAGCCTCTATGCTCTTAATGAAACCGTTGTTGTTGTTGTTGTCCCTCTCGTCGTCTACTCTCCTCCTCCTTGGGGCTGATAATTTCTTAAGGTTAATGCTCCTTAATAAATCAATCAAATCTTGTAGTTCATTGTTGTGTTATTAAGTTTGTGAGCGAATTAAGATTAAGTTAAGAGTCTACTTAGGAATAAGAAAAGGGCGAATGGCTATGGGCCAAGGCTCTTGTAAATAAATTCAAATTCAAATTGTGAGCGAATGGCTTGGAGGCTTTATCGGCTCAAAAAAATATCAATCAATCAAAATTCTGTGTTGTAGCTGTTCACCGTTGTCCAGTTAAGCTTGGGGCAGATAACCCGGTTTGGGTTCACCAAATGTAAAAAAAATAAAAATAAACAAAGCCAAAAATTGGTGAAGAGGCCACTAAGTTGAGAGTAGTTTGGCCCTTCAAAGGAGTGATATCAACACACCAAAACTAACGAAATAAAACAAATTACAACAAAATTAAAACCAAACCAAAAACCTATAAAGAGGTGACCAAGTTGAGAAAGGTTCATTCAGCCTATAGGCAAAAGGTAGTAGCAAATTGTTGAAAACCAATTTCTTGTTGACGTGCCATTTTGTTACACATCTGCACGGTAGTGGAATTGAGTCTAATACACAATTAAAAAAAAAAAGAGACTGATATATCAAACACCAAAACTGGTAAAAAGGCCCGCCAACTTCCGAATGGTTTGGCTTGGCCCTTCAAAGGAGTGATAACCGAATAATACTTTGGACGTTAAATGAAAACTAGAACATTGCTACCGAAAGTAGCAATGTTCTAGTTTTCATTTAACATTTGCCAACTTAATCGCACCGAATAATACTTTGGGCGTTAAATGTATACTTAGAACATTGCTACCGAAAGTAGCAATGTTCTAGTTTTCATTTAACCTTCGAACTATTAAGCGGTGCGATTAACTTGGCAAATGTTTTGGTGTGTTGATATCACTCCTTTGAAGGGCCGAACCATTCGGAACTTGACGGCCCTTTTTACCAGTTTGGTTTTTGATATTTTTATCGTATCAAAAACCAAAACTGGTAAAAGTGGCCGCCAGCTTCATCGCACAGACTAATAATTCGAATGTTAAATGAAAACTGGAACATTGCTACTTCCGGTAGCATTGTTCAAGTTTTCATTTAACGTCTAAAGTATTATTCGGTGCGATTAAGTTGGCAAATATTTTGGTGTGTTGATATCACTCATTTGAAGGGCCGAACCTTTCGGAACTTGGCGGCCACTTTTATCAGTTTTGGTTTTTGATATGATATCACTCTTTTTTTTTTTAAATTGTGTATTAAACTCAACTCCACTACCGTAGTTTTCAACACTTTGCTACACCTTTTGCCTATAGTAGCAATGTTCTAGTTTTCATTTAACCTTCGAACTATTAAGCGGTGCGATTAACTTGGCGAATGGTTTGGTGTGTTGATATCACTCCTTTGAAGGGCCGAACCATTCAGAACTTGGCGGCCCTTTTTACCAGTTTGGTTTTTGATATTTTTATCATATCAAAAACCAAAACTGGTAAAAGTGGCCGCCAGCTTCATCGCACAGACTAATAATTCGAATGTTAAATGAAAACTAGAACATTGCTACTTCCGGTAGCATTGTTCAAGTTTTCATTTAACGTCTAAAGTATTATTCGGTGCGATTAAGTTGGCAAATGTTAAATGAAAACTAGAACATTGCTACTATAGGCAAAAGGTGTAGCACCTATAGGCAAAAGGTGTAGCAAAGTGTTGAAAACTACGGTAGTGGAGTTGAGTTTAATACACAATTCTCAACTTAGTCACCTCTTTATAGGTTTTTGGTTTGGTTTTAATTTTGTTGTGATTTGATTTATTTAGTTAGTTTTGGTGTGTTGATATCACTCCTTTGAAGGGCCGAACCACTCTCAACTTGGTGGCCTCTTTACCAGTTTTTGGCTTCGTTTATTTTTCTTGTTTTTACAGTTGGTTTATTTTTCGTGAATTGGACGTGAATACAATTTCTTTGCAACGTTGTTTAGATTTATCGTGATACACTAGTGTGTGTCTAGGCACGCACGCCAGTATACACGTTCTCATTGTCCGAACTTTGGCCGTCTAATGAGAGACGATGCCGACAATACTAACAATGGTTATAACAATATTTTCGTACTTACGCGCCCTCCCACGCCATCCCTGTTACGCTCACAGGCTCCAAACCATAAAATATACTCAGTTTGTATTGTACTGCACCCATTCGTCCAGTTTCATAGCTGGAAGCCTTCCCGTTATATCGGTAGCGATTAATAATCACCCTATGTGATTTAACATGGGGTTGAGCTAGCTAGGTAGTAACACATTTTCAACGTTACTGAGGGTCAGACTTTGTATTGAAAGCAGCTTAGCTGGCATTCCCACACGAGTTAATTTTTGTCAGGTGGGTCATTGCTCTCGATTTCAACACAATTTAAGATTTTGTACCGCCTTATCATCCCCCCCCCCCAAGTACCTGAAATGTGCCCAACTATGCTTCAAGATATAAGACACTGATGCTATGACGTCGCGCTACAATTGTTTACAACCTCGACGATTGAATTGATGTGATGTTTGGTGCCTAACTTGGCACAACACACTAGCGTGTGTCTAGATCTGGTGATATCACTTCGGAGGTTAAGTCGGGAGGGAAGAAGAGCTACCCGATAATTCCGGGGCAAACATTACCTCGGAGGTAACAAACCCGAGAGGTAAATAGTTGGTGATAATAGTTAAGAGAGCCCACTTCGAAAGATGAAAGGGATAAATTTACCTCCAAGCTCCGTGGAAAATGAGCCACATTTACCCCGTCCAAGGTATACTGGCACGCCAGTATACACGTTCTCATTGTCCGAACTTTGGCCGTTCAATGAGAGATGATGCCGACAAAATACTAACAATGGTTATAACAATATTTTCGTACTTACGCGCCCTCCCACACCATCCCCGTTTTGCCCCCAGGCTTCAAACCATAAAAGGTACGCAGTTCGTATTGTACTGCACCCATTCGTGCAATTTCATCGCTGGAAGCCTTCCCGTTATCTCAGTATCCATGAATAATCACCCTATGAGATTTAACATGGGGATGAGCAAATTAGCTAGCTAGCTAACACATTTACAACGTTATTGAGGGTCAGATTTTGCATTGAAAGCAACTTAGCAGGCATTCGTACACGAGTTAATTTTTGTCAGGTGGGTCACTGCTCTCGATTTCAACACAATTTAATCTTACGTACCGCATTATTATTTTTCCCCAAGTACTTGAAATGTGCCCAACTATGCTTCAAGATATAAGACACTGACGTTATGGCGCGGCGCTACAATGGTTTACAACCTCGACAATTGAATTGATGTGATGTTTGTTGCCTAACTTGGCCCGACACACTGGCGTGTGTCTGGATTTTACCAAAGCATATACAAAAAACCATTAAAATTGAATTTATTGCCAGAGCTGTGACCCGAAGCCGTACGCTCTGTTACATAATATTAAAACAGGATATAAAATACAAAAATACCAAATACCACATAATTATACAGCAAAGGACTACCAGAGCATATACAGAATTAACATATGAACAATGTGCTCTCTTTCAACAATGTCAACAGTGAACATTCCTATCTCTAACAATGCGTGTACACTTTTGTAACACGGTTTTTGGAATTGTTACGAGGGAACTTAGAGGCGTCATGAAGTGGGAGGCGGAGTGCGAAAGAGGGTGACCAAGGCGACTGAGACGAAGAGATTGGGCCGTCGAGAATATTTCACCTCATCCAATAATGTGGATATGGCCAACGCACCCCTCATAGATAGCAATTTGCGAGTCTTATCAGGGGGCGATGGCGTAGAAAGAGATAAAATTGGTGAAGATAACCGAGATAGCAGCTGCTCCATGGCCAAATCGGACAGCGAAAAAGGTGCTAGCAGCAAAATTCCAAGGTGAGAAAAAGTGTAAAATCAAAAAAAAATTGTTAAACGTGTTATGACTCAAAACATTAGCTTCCAGTAAGTGATATTACAGGAAGCACACGAAAAATTTGGTGGGCAGTAACAAACAATGCAGTTGGTGTTTAATTTGTTTAGGCTTACTTCAGTTGGTAAACAAAAAGTGAGAGACGAAGCTTCACGTTACAAATACACTTCTAAAATGCCTTGCTGTAGGTTCACAACAAAAAACATGACAACTTACGACCGTGTCTCTGTGGTAATACCCGGGTGTTTGCTCTACACACTTATGGTACTGGAAGCTTGTTCTTAATGTACGTATGGTGCTGGAGCTTGTACTTACTCAACACACTTATGTACTGGAAGCTTGTACTTAATGTTTACTCTTATTGTTTACTTTTATTGTACTTAAACGAATGCTTACTGTTTACATAGAGTGCTAGAAGCTTGGATGAAAAGCTATGCAAAATATAAAACCTGAGAGTTATTCGTTACACTCTGTTTGACTTCCGTTGGGTTACCACAAGTAAACTGAAATTCGTACGAACTGTTAGGAGAGTGTGACATTCCCTACTGTTTATCCCCTCGTTTCGTAGCACATATAGTTTGACGCTGTCTATTATGGTTTTGATATTATATTAATATTCTCCTACGTGTAAGCCATTCGTTACTACACACTATTAAAACCGAATTAATGCATAATGTAGGTATTCCCGGTAAAATAACGAATTTATGAGTGAAAATTATAGTTATAACCCTGGAAAATGTGTACTGATTTTTCTCGTTTAACATATATAATGGGCCACATTTCGTTTTTGCTATCTTCGGTCAGTTTCTTTTGAATAAGTTAACTTAATACCTTAGTCAATTAAAATATGTGACATTGTAATATTAAGAACAACAATTGGTCTAGATGCCATGAAATCTCGACGTCATCAGTGCCTTTAGATGAAGATAACGTTGCCCCCCCTCCCCATAGAAAATAAAAATTCGTTTTTAATAAAATTAGGTGCTTAGGCGGCCTTATGGTGTATTAACATTTTTGACATCCCTAGGACCTATTAGAAAGCTTAATCTTCCACATCATCTTTTTTGGGATGACCATAAAATATTTAATTAAGAAAAGAAAAATAGAAAAAAAAACGGGAAAAAAAAACATCGCTATAATCCTAGCGTTTATATTACATCTCGTGGAAACAGCTTTATTTTGATCAGGTTGAAAGGCGTGAAGGCCTCCACTTAAATGTTGTAATAAATCCTACAGATTGCTGTTGTGCTTGAGGCCTACTAAGGCTGCTCTGGTTTGCCTTTTAATTTGCAAACTGGACAAGTGGTCGGCTTCATAGTTGGAAAGCATTGTGCAATTCAGCTCATTCCTAGATGGCCGAGCGAACGAAGTGAAATACTCGACTGAATTATAGATTTTGCTTGTCTGTGCGTTTATCTGTTTGGGACACGATGACGTTCGCAATTTTGTTTTGTTTTGGCTGAAAGTTCGTGACAAGAGTACTTTAAAGCATAAAATTGATGAGTTCGAAGATGAAATTCCTGACTTGAAATTTTTAACATATTTCCTGAGATATTCGCCTTTTTTTTCCGTTGGGTAGTTAACCTCATTTTTAATAGCAGCGATAAGGGAGTCCGATGGATAAGGCTTAGTGGCTTCGTGCATTGCATGCACAACACAAAGCTAGTTGCCATAGTTTATCCATCGTGAAAGTTCGTATCGTGCGAGAATTTAGAAAATAACTAAAAATAGTGAACAAAAAAGAACACTATTTCTACTAATTTCACTCGTTTTGAAATAATGCGGCCACTTTGTTTATCAGTACACCAAGTCTCGTGACTGATGGCTAAGCTATCTAGCTGCGCTTGTAGAGATTGGTGCTGGATTCGTTTGCAGAGCACTGGGGAAAAATCGTATAGGTGATGTGGTTACGAAAAACAGGGCTGCCCAGAGCTCGAATGGGGCTCTTGGCTCCAAATGTACATGCTCCCCCCACCCACACTGTTCTGTGGGATTAATAAGTTTAGGGCTCGTAGGCAAGGATTTCTTTTGTCTACGTTTTTGCTTTTTATGGCCTTTTCAGTTAGTAGCACCATGGGGTTCGGCCCACCATAAGCCAGAGCATGTGTTCAAATGAACATACTGAACGCCCTTTTTGGCTTTTTAATTTTTCACCATGACCCCCTTGCTGCACGGGCCATGGGACATGCGCCAAACTTGCTACCCACTTTGGTCTGTCTGCCCCGACGAAAAATATTTTCAATTTAAAAATATTTTAGCAATTCCGCTCAGCCGAGGAGGTGGCCTTTAGATATCAATTATATGCTTAGTTTCATTATATTCGTATCCATTTTCTTTCTTCGATTTTAGCAGGAGCCTGTAGAAGAGGCTAGAGGCCACACATAACAATTTTTGGGCCCAGAAGAGACAAACTCCAATATTGCAATATATTTCAGCGGAGACAAACTTAGGAAGGTGTGCTAGAAGTTCACCAGGGTCAAACTAAGGCACTAATAAAGTATTACATAATATCCAGGATAACCTACGATAAAGGTATCGTTCGTATTTTACATAAACGATTTTCTGGTACCTCAAATTCCTGACGAAATGGCGAACAGAGCTAGTATAGACCTGAATCAATTCTAAGAATAATTTTCGTCAATGCATACAACAAAAACTGCAATTCGCGCGTAGTTCTTAACATACTTTTCTGTATTTCAATTAGGGTTCGTCCGTCGGCCAGTGACGAACCTTCGTATTTTGCTTCCCCCCCCCCCCCTCCCATCCCGCAAGGAATTTATGTGTGCTCCCCTTTTCTTCCCTACTTTATATTTTCCATTATTTACGTTTTTTTTTGTCTAAGGGTGGCCGCACACCAAAATCGACAAAACGTCGTTGCAAGACGAAACGTCGCGAAACCTCCATCACACGAAACTATTGTGTGCGCGGCGTATCTTGAGTCCTGCAAGTATTTTATGAGCGGCTACGTCTTCCTGGAGGAGGCGGCTTTAATCGACGGCCGCCATCGTTTTTGTAACCATCTTGGATATCAGCAAGGCACTCTGCTACTAAAAACGTACAATCGATTATCTGTGTTCGTTCTGGGGCGAACTCAAGAGAGGCCGCGGACACTATAGAAGGACCTTCGCTTTGTTGTCGTGAGACGCCTAAAGATGTCTCGTGGCATGGTCGCATCCAGTGTGTGGTGCTCAGCTCATTGCTATAGTTTTGGAAACGTCTGCAGCATGCTGAGAAAGGTTTCGACAAAATGTCCTGTCGTGAGACGTTTTGTCGATTTTGCTTGCCCTTACGCTTGCCTTTATTGGCAAGAAGAGATTCCAAATTTACAGGCAAGATTAACAAATGTATTTAGACTGATAAATGTATACAGGAGACCTGTACTGGATGTGACGTAAAGAATATCTATTAGCCTTTTCTGATTACTCCACTTTATATGAGCAGGGGGCTGGGATATACTTTGTTGTCACACTGATGAAAACAACTCGGGAAGTAGGTCAACGATTGCGTGCATACCATATGATAAATAAAACCCCTGCGCCTGAGCCTCACATGCGTTATCGTATGCTGGATACAGAGCATTAAGAGATATTTTCGTCAGCGTGTTCGACATAAAAAAAACCATCCAGCATGATAATTTTTTACAATTATGGTACTGTAGGTGTTTTAGAAAACCCTTGTGGCTCACATACGTTATGTAAATCATGTGCAGGATCCTTCTTGTAAAAACCTATCACGCTGGACATGTTTTTTTTGGCAGTACAAATCCAGCAATTTGCTGAGAACAAGCAAGGCTAAAAACACTTAAAAAATGGACCTATGCCAGTGCAGAAACTGGTAGTGGGGACCTCTACTTCCTTCTTGCGAGCATGCATTTGCAGGAAGGAAGTCGTGTCCCTTTTGGTCACGGGGTAAATCTACCTCCGAGGTAGTTTACCTCCCGGGGTGGCTACCCCATAACTCCGGGGAAAGGGGGGGAAGTATGGTGATATTAGTCAAGAGGCAAGTTCGGGTTAGCTACCTCGGAGGTAGTTAAACCTCAACTCACCCCACAATTTATACGTGAACTGATTCGGCGATAACAGTTAGGAGGTAAGCCAAGGGATAGCGAATACCAAGCCGTGATTGGCTACACATCTGACGATGACGTGTGTTCGAACGCTGTCGAACGAAGCATGGCTGTGATTGGTTGATAGGAATGGAAGGGAAGCATCTGATCAAGAAGTACATTTAAGCAGCTGAGCACTTATCTCAAATTGAACTGGTGATCAGAAAGCCCCCACAGACTGTTAGCCATGCGAACGAAGCGAGGAACAAACCTCGCATCCACTGATAAAACGACCTTCCTAGAGGTGATGAAAGCCTATGGGACCATAATTGAAAGTAAAAAAAATGACGCTAGGACCATTCAGAAAAAGGCTGATGCATGGCAATAGTGTTACTGCGGAATATAATGCAGGTGGCTCTGGCAGCAAACGTACAGTGCAACTCCTGCAAGCCGTGTGGAAAGACATGGAAAAGGTGACAAGCAAGGAAAACGGTGCATATGTAATCGCCACGCTCGAGAAACAAATAAGGACCTACCAACGACTGGAAAGGTATCAGAAGCCATACTTGGCATTATTCCCACATTGGTTGATGCAATCGACTGTGCGCCAGATGATGACGATAATGTTCCAACAGCCAGTGGGAAAAGCAACCATCACGAAAACCCATCAGGTGGTAGCCGAAGTATATCATCTGATATAATAGCTGCAACGCTGGACAGTAATGTAGCCAATGCTACCTTGTTGATTGTCGCCATCTTGATGGTGTTCATCGTCTTTTCCATCTTCCGCAGGATATTGCGCGTCAATTGAGCGATAAGTCTGTCCTCCTGTCCGGTGTTTTCAATTTTTGCAGGAGGTACAGCTGTATGACAAGATATAGATTATGGGTTTGAATAATATCTCTGTTATGTGTGGTGCAGTGGCAACCCGGACCACTGCACTGTGACTGAGGTTGGCGTTAATGACCAAGTTGTCGACGCGCCCTTAAGCCTCATCCCCCCTCCATGCTACCTACTTATCGGAGCTAGGTGGAGGCGATTCCGTCCGATGCAATGGTGGTCACATTGTATCCGAGGAGCAACTAGATGAAGGCCAGAACTTGGTACCACCACCAAACAAAAACGGGTGTTCTACTAGTGAGGTATCTGAAGGGGCAGCCACCACAAAGTCAAGGCCTCAGACCACCAGGGAAAAGGTAAACGCCCATCTACCTATGGAGTCACTGGAAGTACAAGTCATGCTAATAGGTGGCCGCGAACTGCAGGCAATTAGAAGGGCCCAATATGAGACTGAACACAAACTGAAGATGGACATCCTCAGGCGTTAATGGCAGCTGAGGAAGAAGCATGAACTCAAAATGTGCATCCTAAATGAGCTCAGAAATAAAGTTGCAATCAGTATCTGGGAGCAGCCATCCAAAGTGCTATGGAGTTCTTATGATTACTTTCTACATTACACACGGCACGAATGGGCATGCACTCAGTACCGTGCATGTGCTTGGTATGACGAATAATACGTACACTACATTTATACACAAGAGGTATGTTCATTTGGTTTCGTTGGATTTACTTGACGTCTAACTATATCACGACATTGTGTATGTTAATAATCCTGACAGCAATATTGATGGTAATTAACATAGAATCGCTTAGCTATTGGAGGTGTGTGTGAACAAATGCATACATAGGCGAACCTATTATTTGAAATACTTTCAAAACACATTAGAAAAATCTTAACATTCTTGCAATGTCATAATGCCGTATGCAAAACTTCTTTTACACGGGGCATTATCAAGGAGCCCGCACTTTCGGGCACTTAGGCACCGTCTTCCTCCCCCACCACCTCTTTTTTCTTTGGATGCTGTTTCGGTAGATAAGATAGTGAAAAAAAGGTAAATAAAACGAAGGCAAAATCCATGAAAACAAAGGCTATTCGAGGATTGCAATATTGGTTCCAAGGTTCCAAACTCAATATGGACCAGTCATTACTAGTTATTTTTAAATACCTAATTCTTTAGACCTCTTCTTGCAAGGTTCTGAAAAATAGTGCCTGCCTTTATTTACATCTTCTATTGAAAACATTACTCTTTGCCCTTTTTTTAATGCCATTTACCCATTTCAGAGCTATTTACCTGTTTTTTTTAGTGCCATTTGCCCTTTTTAGAGCTATTTGTCCTTTTTTTGGGCCATTTACCCATTTTAAAGCTATTTGCCTGTCTTTTAAGTGCCATTTGCCCTTTTTAGAGATATTTGTCATTTTAGTCCCATTAGCTCTTTTTAGTCTATTTGCCCTTTTTTTCCGAATGGTGCTTCTCTTCGCCCCCGCCCCTCCCCC
>JAHWFP010133542.1:0-20679 GCA_023313725.1 Lithobius niger
GGAGAGGCACAGATAAGACTTTAACAGTTCTTGGAAAATTTATATATGAAATTAACCCTATTCCGTTTTAAATGTCTATTTTATGCTTTTAATATAGGTTGACTTAGTGGCTTTTGCCGTGCTTTAATTTTATTGCTAACTTGAAGACGAAAATTGAAAATTTTCGAAACGTTGTTTGTATTTTTATGTAGCACTGCTTGGTTTGCCTTCACATAAACTCCAACTCCAACACCAGTGAGGCAGCGTCATAAAGCATGCAGCCCACACAATGAGGGAGTTCGGGCAGGTCAATGCTGTTTCATTTTCTTTAAGACCACTTTCTGAAAATGATTTTGCACCCTGGGATATTTTTTATGTTGCATGTGTTGTAGTTGTGAAGGGTATGTATATACATGCTGACGCAAACCACCCAGGTAGTGGCAATATGCATGCATCCCTCACATCAAAAGTGATTCTACCGTCATGAATCATGAATCTCAATGCAAAGTTGGTTTGAAGAACATTTCTTTGAATGTTTTTAAGAACATATTTTAAGTCATGGCTTGTTTTCCGTACAATTGGAAACACGATGCGAAATTCAATTTCTTAATTAGTTCAGAGGAAATTTTGTACACTTTATCTGAGACGGAAGCCTTTAACGTTAAACGTATAAAATAACCATAAGGCATTGCATAAGAAAAACTGCATCTTGCTCCTCCCAATAACAGGGGGATGGGGAAGAGAAGGCAGATACTTCGGAGACCATCAAGGACATGCAATTAGTGGCGATGATGCGGAATTGTTGATGGTAAGCACGTCAAATATCCCATTCGGAAACACCCTCAAGGGTTCCTTGTTCCTTAGGGTGCATTTCAATGGGGTTTAACCTTAGTTGCAGCCCTATATTCTTCGGAGGCCCTATGCTCCGACAGCATCTGGATAAGGTTGAAGCTGCGCACGATCCTAATCCAGAATGACCGGATATGGATTAATCGCATATGGAACACGCACAACAAAAATCTAATTTAGCTGCTTTACTAGAGGCCAGCCATGGCCAGGGCCGGCGACAGGGGGGAACAATGGGGACAATTTGCACTGGGCCCTGAGAACTATGGAACTTACCTATGGAATTTCTACTTCAGCTTAGTTGATCATCCAAGCCGAACGCACTCTGCATTTCTTTGTTGATGCTATAGAGACGCAGACACAAAGCTCAAAGAGGTAAAAAAAAAAAAGGCCTCTGGTCAAAAAAGTAGACCTCATTATCCAATTTGCACGAGCCTAGGTAATCCCGTCACCGACCGTGGCCATGGCTCCGTTTATGAAAAATTAATTTACAGTTGACAATACTCGGTAGCATTTAAACATGTGCTTGACCATCCGGCCAGCCGGTCAGTTACGTAATACTCTGGATGGTCGTGCATTTCAAACATGTGTACTAGTCTCACACCGGTTATCTTAGCGGCTTAATTATAAGTATAGGTTCCTTTTGCAGGTAAGCTGCCTTCACATTTAAACTGTATTGATTACAGCTGCAGGGTATAGTCTTCCAACGTTTGGGAACTGCTTTTTCGTCCTTTTGTTGCTATTAAATGTGAATGGGATAACCTAACATGTCCGAAGCCTTGTTTCTTCGAAAGTTGGATTGGTAAATCGCGGCACCAAAGGGGTTTATGATGGCTCTAAAATGTTGGGAATGTGGGGTTTCGGTACCGTCGTGTGCCTTGAAAACGACTTGTCTTTTCCGAAAATGACTTCGGTCGGATCGACCATCATAACATCTTCATTAGGTTGCTGCTGCTTCGCCTCCTCTTGTTTCTTAGTTCTTCCCCCAAATTCGCCTGTTTTCCTGTTTCTGATAATTATTGTAGGTTCGTGCGTAAGGCAAGGAACGTCGTTCGCTGCTATACGGCTGCTTTCGGGGTTCTTCGGGTCCCCATTTTAAAAGCTAATTATACTGGAGTAACGATCGGCCCTGTAATTGGTTGTTTCCACTGTCTTTCAGATTTGCAGCTAGAGCGGCGCTGTCTTCTTTCCCGGGGGATATGTTGATAATTATGAAGTGCGCGTGCTGCTGCATCACAATTTTAGAGCATAAATCTGTAGAGCTAGCAGGGGCGGTGGGAAAATTTTAGCCGCTATGTCGTGTTTTTCTGTATTTTTGTTTATTTTTATTGTTCGTTTTCTTTTATTTTTTTTTATTTTTCTTATTCTTTTTTTTTTTTTTTGTAGTTTTCCTCGACAACAACGCTCTGTTGTCTGTCTGGTAGACAGAGCGCCGTTGTCGTTCTGGTTCTCAGTCAGGCCGCTAGGGAGAGACAGTGTCACCGTCATCGCTGTACATGTCGTCCGTCCTTGTTTGCTTAGTCGCCGTCCTCTTCTCTCTTTCTGTTTCTCGCTCTCTTTCTCTTACAATCGATAATATTTGGGGGCGCCTTCGCAGCATTTTCGCTATGTATGTTCGTTTCGTTTCGCCCTTTACGACGAAGCGGGCGAACTGGAGTCAATAAAAGGATGGAAATGAAGGGATGCTGATAACAGGAGCGCGAAAAGTGCAGCTCCGGTCGGTCGGTCTGTCTTTGGCTGCGTGCTGCTATTGGATAAAAAGAATGACGCCGTGTAAAAAAAAAAAAAACGTAAAAATTTATAAAAATAAAAAGAAAGGTAGGGAATAATTTGGAGTGCTGTTGTGCGCGTACCAGCTTGTGACACGGCTCGTATTGGAAAACACGGACGTGTCACTCTAATAATAGCGTTTTCAACACCTTTAGGAAGAGCGCCGTTGCTGCAAATGAAAGCGTGCGCTCTTGTGTTGCTGCCAGCGTAAAGAGATGAAGGAACTAACGTTGATGAATAAAATAATTTGCAACTACGGTGTTAATATAGGTTATGAGGAGCTGGAAGTGGATAACGGCGTCAGATAAGTCCATATTAAATGCTTGCCTAATCGAATGTTTGGTTTTTGCTGTTGAACTGTAGCGCAAATCTTGCTTTGATTAAATTTGTGGAAAATGTTGAAGTTGACTTGAGGTGATATTGCAATTTTTTTTCACTTTTTGCTTATCTGGTAAATGTTCGTTTAAAGCTGCAACTTCAAAAGGGCTTCGGTCAATAATTGGCATGGCAACTGTCAACCACCCAGGACAATCTTAAATGTCAAAAGAAGTTTGGCTTGAAGCCTGCGTAATTCCAGTGACTCGAGCCGTACATGACGTAATCTGATGATGTATGAGAGATTCCGCATGCCAGGAAATTTTTTGTCTGCCAACTTATGCTGGACTGACTCAATCCTGTCGATATCTCCCAGAAGAGATGGAAACCAGACTGGGTACACCAGTTGGCACACCATCACCAAGTTTTTATATTACGGAAATGAAGCAACGGCGACGATCAAGTTACAGTAAATGGACGGCTTTAGATATGTGGTTAAACTAACACCCAAGTCATTTATAATGTTAATCGTTAGGGAGCGTGGCTGGTGTTTTAGCTGATATTGGGAAGAAAAAGTTCGGTGACCAACTTGAAATGCTGGGCACTTGTTAATGGAGTTAATGGTAACTGCCAATCGTTGCTCCACTCTGAGACATAGTCAACCATATGCACACCCAACTTTAAGTCATCGGCAAACTTAAAATGGTGGGAAATTGATTTACAAACTAGAACGGTTCGGAAGCATTGGTGACCTCTTGAAATGAATTTTGGCTCTTTTTGGAGCTCAGTCGCAGTGGTTGCTACTCGGCGATTCCTTTTCCAACCCATCTCATATTATTAGTGGTGTACCTCTAGGGTCAGTGCTGGGACCATTGCTATTTGCCACCTATCTGAATGATCTAAAGTGTAATCCGTCCACCACCCACCAGGTCATGGCCGATGGATTATACGTTAGTTCATTCATATAGGTGGCAAATAGCAATGGTCCCAGCGCTGACCCTTGATGTATATCACTAATAATATGAAACGGGATGGAAAAGCAATCGCTGCGTACCATCCTATGCTTTTCTTTTCCTTGCAGCAGTATAGCAGCTGCAGAAGTTTTCCTAAAGCTTAGGGCACGCAAGCGTCACTGGCGCTAGATTACCAAAAGAAACAGACCCCTGGCGGATTAGTACGCACAGAGCTATCAAACGGTAGCCAAAAAAAAATGGACACTGTCATCTTCGTGCGATTGCCGTAATCGTTCAACTCGCTGAAAAAACGTTATCGTGAAAGTTTTAGTGGCAATCGAAATAAATCGATATAATTTTATGGTTGTGTATTAATCACTTTACCTACCTGTATCTTGGTGGATTCAGTTAAATACGTCCACCATAGCTACAAAAAAACGCCCAAGTTTGGTGTAGATAATCGAATGTTTGGAAGAGGGAAGGGGGAAACCAGGCCAAAAAGCAAGAAAGCGGAGCCTGCTCCAATATGTCGACGACGGAAGTGATGGTTTCTTGACTTGTTTGTTTGTTGGTTGGTTTGTTGGTTTTAATTGATGCGTCACGCAATAACGACTACATAACTTAAAACCCGAGTTTGCACGCTGATAGCGGTACACTCAGAGATGGTTTGTAAAAAAAAAAAAATTATCACATCCATTGTTGAGAAACAAAGCCATCCAGCGCTACGAAAGCAAATGGACAAAGAAATAAGACGCGAAGAGCAATTGAAAAGATGAGCCACAACGCGGTCTCCAATGTACTCTCAAACAACTGCTTGCGCCCTGCGACCAGTGTATCATTCGTCGTGCATTTGCTTGTTGGTTTGTTTCGTTTTGTGGTTCGTTGATTCGTTTCTTCGCTTCGCTCCATTTTGTCGACAGTGTAAACTGATGATGCCCGAGTTATCAATGGGAAGCAGCCATCTTGTTTCCGCAGCAGTGTTAGCACCTTTTTTGTTGCTGCTTCCTGTGCGTTTCTTTTCCATCGAGCAATTAGCGAAACAGGAGTATGGTATAAAGTCGACGTCAAATTACGCAATACAGACAAACCCAATTCCGTTCTTCTTCCCGCCGTTTGACGTTAATCGCGAACCATACTATTGTTTCCCTTAAAAAGAAACGCACGGCTAGCTGCATTTAGCACTGCACGAAACGGGTAAAAGAGACGCATCCGCTATATGCAGCACTGCTAATTGCAGCTAAATTGTCGGCAAAAGAAACAAGCCTTTTAGCGAACTGCTTCACCACTTACCCAGAAGAAACGCACGGATCCGCTGCGATTTACCTCCCAGAAAAGCCGAAATCCATTTCGGGAGATCACCAACGATTCCCAACCGCTCAAGTTTGTAATCAATTTCGAGTGACCCACTGACGCAAATGCCTTGCAAAAATCAAAAGTAAATTATATCAGTTGGCACACCAGCATCCAGCACGCTGGTTCACAAGTCTTGTAGCTGACAGGTTGATTACCTGGCCAGTAACGAACCTAATTAGTCCAGCAAATATGTCAGCAAGACTAATTTCACAATTGATTCCATAATCTAGCAGGGGACCACGGTCAAAGCTATTGGCCTGTAAATTAAAGGGATTTGGCGCATCTCCCTTCTTGGAAATCGGGATTACATTTGCAGTGTTCCAAACAGTTGGGTGCATGCCTGACTCGAAGTTGAGATTGAAAATGAAGGAAAGAGGTGAGCCAATCTCGTTGTCAATTTGTTTGTAAAAGAAAAAAAGGCCGAATATCAGTCGGGTCCAATCTATTGACTTGGTTTAAGGCCCTTCCGCGCACTCCGCACCAACGTTGCTGGGAATGAAACGTCGTTACTGTTTAGGTCAGGGTGAATGATCTCAAAGTGGTACAAAGGGGTTATTACGGACTTATATTTCGCAGAGATGACGTGATTGGGATTCGAATCAACCAGATATAATCATTTCTTTGGCATAGTGGGGTCCTGATTGTGGTGATTAGCCTTTTAGCCTTCATAGTTGGTTTGGAAAGTCTTTAGTAAGGCCTTGCAGAAATGGATCAGACAGCAGTGGCTTCGTAACTATGATCCGGAGTGCAACGGTTTGAATCCCGGTCACGTCATCTCAATTAAGTGTAAAGCTCTAACCAGACTGGCTCCTCGCGGTTGCATGGCGATGCAGGATGGTGAACCGAAGACGACAAAATCGGTCCATAAACTCCATACTAACTATTTGAGTCCAGCAATTTTGAGCTTGTCGGCATGAAGTAACGCGCAGCTTCACGTGAAAATGTGTACTGCCTGTGCCTGGTTAGGGCTTAAGTCCACAATAAAGGCTTACCGAATTTTAATGTATGATTTTACGTTTTCGTGCTACTGTGTTTTTTTTTCTCCTTTCTTTACCGGTCTTGAACATCTGTTTATCAAATAGAACCATGAGTTGCACAAAAATTGATAATGGTATTAGTGAAATCACTTCAGTAAACGATGGTACACCCCAATGCACGTAATGTTAGGCCCAGTTTTATTTTAATTTACGTAAATGATTTATGGGAATAGTCCAGAAATTACGACTCCTGATTTTATCAAAGTGCGTTTATTTCTGCAGTTGACTGACAGTTCAATTTTTCGTTTTTTTTTTCCTCACTTCGAAAACGATGACCAGATACATTAAATCGTTAATTTTTTTTTTACGGTCTTAAATTATCTGCAACGTCCGTAAAAAGAAAATGTAACGATTTATTGCAGGACAGTGAAATTTTGAAGAAGTAATGTCTCAATTCTTAGCCATCGAGTGCGTCGTTATTTCTTTAATGGCAAGTTGAAATTTTACGCGAGTTCGTTCAAAGTTTTATAATCGTGTGTAACTAACACTTCTATAGCCTAATCGTGGTAGTTTGTTTCTTGGTTTTCCGCCCTCTTCTCATCCCCCCCCCCCTCCCAACCTCCTCTCCCACCCTTTCCCCCCTTCCTTTCTCTCTCCGTTCAGAAACAGTCTTATGTTTTACGAGGTGCAACGGATGTCTCGAGGAGCCGCACGTGCGTTTAACAGCTCCAAACGATCACTTACCAACGTCCGATTACGAACCGAAAATTGCGGCTAATCCGAAGGTGAAGGCAGTTGATAGTGGGATTGGTGGAAACTGTGCTCGTGGATTCTTAGCTTCTTCTGTCAATTTGTTGGTAAGTGTTGCAACAGGGTTCGTCACCGTGGTCATTTTTCAATCTGAGAAATTTCGCTGTTGCTTAGACCGCCCGCGCACTGAGCGACTTGACCGCGCGGCCAGGTCGCTGCAGCCAATGAGAATGCTTACCGTTTATGTAAAACCACGCACTAATCATTTTTATTGGCTGTAGCAACCTGGCCGCGCGTCCAAGTCGCTCAGTGTGCGGGCGGCCTTAAAATGAAGTGAAGTGATGTGAAGTGAAGTTTATTGCTCCAAGTGGCCAGAACGCAGTACAGAAACGTTATGGGTAAAACTATAATACAAGTTTACAGTAAACCACAGGAACAAAGGTCCCGCTTTAGAAAAAACTCGAGCGCGGGCCGATAACATAGTCAAATTGTATAAGCAAAATGTGTTAAAATACATTTGTGAAAAAAGTATCTATATATATAATTACACAACTTCCGCAACTCAGCCATCGGCAGCAGCCAAAGAGGCAGCAGCCATCGGCGGCGCAGCAGCTGCATACGATGCCATCTCCGCCATCTTCCGACGGAACGGCAAATTATAAGAGTAGCAGCCAAGCCTCGCTGAGGTAGTAGCTGCGCCCGGAACGCAACGGCCAGCAGCGCGAACATACGATGCCATCTGCCGACCGAACGGCAAATTAAATGGGGGGGGGCGAGACAGGGGAGGGGGGAGGGTAGCGAGACAACGCGGAATGAGCGAGCGAAGCGAGGGACTCCGCTAGTAGTATATAAAAAAGAAGCAAAGCAAAAACAGATCCAATAGTGTGACAATCTTCTTACATTATAAACCAAAGTCTTATAGCAGAAATGAAGCAACCGCAACGACCCCTGGAAGGGGAACAATGAAAACGTGCGAGTGTGTCAATTCTTTGGTTTTAATTTGAAACTGGTACGTTGTTACCTTAAAAAGAAGTTGAAATTTGGCACATTGTTCCCTCGACTAACAATTTGCTCTGCGCGGTCATCTTAAATGACGTCATGTACGAAGGACAGTTATTTTCACACGGTACGGAATGCTCAAGCCAAAGCGGTAAACTGGGAGCGGGGAGGGGCCTGAACGGGGAATGCCCGTTTGTGGGACAGTGCTTATGTTGGCGCCACTATTTCATTGCGAAAGTGGAGGATACAAAAATTGTCCTTCTAACCATACACCGTGGTAATCTCAGCGGCGAGTCTTAAATGACGTCATGCACAGTCATTTTTCACACGGTACGCATCGCTTAAATCACAGCGAAAGACTGGGAGGGGGGGGGGGGGGGAGGGGATGAGCTGTTACCATTAAGCATACGAGTGCACATTAACTGAACCTAAAAGAGAATTTCAGGGGGGTTGCTTGTAATACCAATTTGCCCAAAACCTCGCAAAAGGGGGAGGGGCAGTATTCATTCAAATAACCATCCAAATACAATTACGTGTAGCAAAGAGGAGGAAGGGAGGGAAACGGAGAGGAGAGGGAGAGAACGGGATAAAAGGGAGAGGGGAGGGAGAGGATTGGCGGAAAGGGGGAGTATTACACAAAGAAAAATTGGTTGTTGCAGTGAAAGATCAGCCAGCACCTAGCAAATTCTGGGAAACAACCACGGGCCAAACAAATCCCCGGGCGAAGTCGGGTACGACTGCTAGTGTGTTAATAAACTAATCAATTGCTGTTTTGATGCACAAAAATAATAACAAACCCTATTTCATGGTAAGCGACTTGCCTTCTTGCACAACTCTGTTGTGATGGCAGCATTGTTTCTGCCGTGGATTAATTCGGTGAAGACACGATGCTGTACAGTAAAACCGTTCTCTTACCACTAGTAAGAACTAACAGTGGCGTTACCAGTAGCGTATTGGTCATCGTGGCTGAGCGGTAAGAGAGCTCAGTCTGGTTGCTGGAGATTTGCGGATCTGGTCGAACCCTTGGAAAGGGAACCTTGGCAAAGTCTCTGCCAAGACTGCCGGCCAGAGTTGCGTGAGAGGCTACCATGCTCCCTCAGAGGCTATGGGAACTACTCTGGTCGCTTCTGGACAATCTTTTGGCCCCTGCGATGATCGGAGGTTTCCCGGTTCAAATCCCCGGGTTGGCTCCTCCGTTACCAGATATTTCTTCTTCTTAAAAAAGTCTGGTAATGTTCAAAATTGAGCCGGTTAAGCCACACGAGCATTAAATTGCTTCGGCTGACTTAAGACTCAAAGAAATTAATTTAAAAAAAAACATCAGGGGGTCCGTTGACCAATAATTCAGGGGGCCCCACTCAAAAAACCGCTTACAAAGGATTCTTGGCGCACCCAGAAATTTTTCTTTTGATGGGCAAAGAAAATCAGCTAAGGGGACTACAAACTTTCAAACTGACAAACTACGAACATACAAACTTTCCTACTTAGCCATGGGCATGACATGAATAAAAGTATTGGCCCAGTTCCAGACCAAGAGATTGAGGGTACGCAGCATAGGACGCTTTCTTTTTTTTCTCCGAAAGTTTTCATTTAAAATTCTAGCATTGTAATGCCTTTTTCAGTTGGGAGGTGGGTGCGGCTGGGGGCCATTTAGGTCGCGGGGCCCCGTTGACCTCGTCACCCCCCAGAGTAACAGCAGTTTTTAATTCATTGCCTACCGAAATTAAACGTATTACTGGGCTGAAATCGTTCGAGAAACATTTGTTAGATGAAAACCCCAAGAGCTTAGCTTGTTTAACATTGTGAGTTGATATTGACAATCTGTCTCATTTGTTTGCTATGTTTTCTAGTATTCGTCCATTTTTTCCCCTTTCTCCTTATTAATTTGTTCTTAATCGTGCTTTGTTTGAATTTGGAAACCCAATTTTCCGCATTAATTACTGTTTTTATTCCTATTTTTTAAGAAAATGTTTATTTTTTCTTTTGTGTGTGCGACCCTTACCCATACGCTGGCATCTCCTCTTGTTGCGTCAGGTCCGTCTTTTGCAAATAGAGCAGTGACACGACGTAGTATTATTGTATATAACTCTATGCTGGAGCCTTAATGGGTTAGCTGCAAGGGGCACTGCAGAGAGTAACAGAAGGGCGTCATACTGAAGCCGATACTGTGAAGAGTGATTTCTTAGACCTAAAACGCGCGATTTTTGTTGTTGGAGAAAACAACGTTATTTTAAGCTTAAGAAATCCGCTCTTCCGTTGTTTTCCCCTCCATTTTATATATGTAGTGCACCTTGTAGTTATGCCCTCCAAAACCCATACTGGTGCAAATATGACGGCAAATGTCACTGCTCTATTATTTTCTCGCCCACTAAAATGAACTCAACTCAGTTGACCACTGTACCGTGCCGCAATTAGGGGTGGGGCAAAGGGGGCAGCACCCGGGCTCAGGGGGCACAAAAAAATTCACTAGTTGGGGGCCCAAATAAGACAAATTTCCCTACAGTTTGGTTGGGGTTGAGTCACTTTGCCACTAAAATTGTTTACTTGTTGAGGAGGGGCCCAACATTTTGTCATTGTACTCCTCGTTGGAAAACGCTCTCTGCGGCACTGCCACTGGGCTAAGACCGAGTTTTGTGGAACGTATGATGTAACGTCACAAAATGAAGAATGCCTCACTAGGAACTCTTATGAACACATGTTAGGAACGTCTCATTTGACGCAGTGCCCGAAACTTGACTTAGAAGTACTTAACTCGTATAAATGGAGTTCTCCTTCAATCCGAAAAAGTTGTAGTAGGAGAGATTCTTTCACAGTAGGAGGCCGGACCACAAGTCGTTAAGATCATGAATTTTTCTGCCTTTTGACGCCGAGAAGGAAAAGAGAGGGGGGGGGGGGGGGGGGGGAGGAGCGCGGTTGTGCGCGACTGTGCACGCAGAGCGGAAGTGTGCTTCTTAATGGCTATTGCAGAATGGATGGGGTCGCGAAGCCCCGACCATTAAACGCGGGCAAAAGCGTTGATTGGTGCGCGGAAACCCCCATCTCGTATCAGCCGTAACCCTCCGGTTAAAATCGCATTAGGCGAAGGAGAGGCCAAGGCCTTCTGTGGCTCTATTTATCGCGAATTTTCCTGGGGATTGGGGGGGGGGGGGCTTGCGGAGGGGGGGGAGGAGTGACCTCCAGCCAAATGACTCGACCAATTGGATCTGTCAAAAGATGGCGGCGACCAGGGGCCGAGCCTCCGTCCGGTTCTGGCCGGATGGGAGCCATAAATATTTTGGAAAGGCCAGATGTAGAGGGGTGGGGGGGGGGGGGGGGGGGGGGTTGGTAGCGGAAGGAAGCAGCGAATTTGACCACCGCTACTTCGCTCCCTCTCTCTATTTTAGTGGACTGCTCCGCGCGTAATGACTTTACCCTGCGCCTTTCGACGTGCAGGGGTGGGTGACTGCTGTCTTAAATGTGCGGCTGTTTGGCGGAAAATTTCTAGTTGTTTTAGCAGTTACAAAAGAAAGTGGTAATTTGGGCTTTTCCTCGTACCGTTAACAGTCTTTCGTTATGATTTGAAAGGGTTTTCTGTGTTGGCATTTAGTTAGTTGAACCGTTCAAACAGTTTTAAAGGTACATTCCTCCCAGTTGGCTTTCCTGTGTAACCGGTTGTTTGCATGATAGCAATACGCCACATGAAGCAACACTTCATGGTGCGCCTTGCAGTTACGTATTCTGTCTGTGCACCTGCTTATTAGCCGCGCCCAAACGCGCCTACTGAGCATGCGCCTACAGGACGGCGTGAATGGCTCCTACTTCAGATGCGTGTAAATATTGCAGAGGTGTTCATTTCCCTAATGTTTCGCCTCGCGAGAAATGGTTTTGTAACATTCGCTGTGTACGTGAATGTTGCAATAACTATTTTGTGCAGGATGCTCGAATAAGGTGATAAGGTATGTCCCTTTAAGTGAAACCAACAGTCAGCAGAGGAAGTGAACTCCTTAACGGCTTAAAATAAGACAAGTTACAATGTCATGTGAACAATGATAGGGCATATTCAACACTCGTGCTAAAATAACATTTGCATTGATTCTACAGCTGTTATGGAAGAATTAGCTGTTCAACCGTCATAAATTACGGGATTTTATAAGATCCATCTGATGCGCCCCAAGATTTGGATTTTTTGGAATTTTTTAACAAATTTTTTTAATTTCAATTTTGTTTAATTCAATTTTTTTAATTTTAATTTCAATTTCTTTTAAAATTGTAATTTAAATTTCAAATTTTTTATTATTTAAATCTGTTAACAATTTTTCTTACAAGAAAATATCTAAGAAGGGCCGTTTTACAGGTTAACTGAAACCGAGCTTATTCTTTGTGTGGTACATCTTGCAAGGTGAAGTCACAAAGACAAACAATTAACGACTGGAACACAAAGACTCAGCAAGAATCAAATGAATACAGATGCAAACCTATTTACGTGCCTTTTGGACTTTTATGTCAGACTGCCTGAGGCCGTGTCAGAATAGCTCAGCGGCAGGACCACGGCCCTTTGGGTTCAAAGGTCGTGGGTTCAATTCCCCGCTCAGGCAGTCTGACATATAAGTCGAAAAGGCAACGTAAATAGGTTTGCATCTGTATTTATTTGACAATAAACAAGGCATGCCTTCATTACGACTCATCGTGACTTCATTGTGGGAATTTACAAAAGTTTTAAATTAAAAATGAACGAATGCCTTTTCTTGCTACTGGATGCCGTTATGAAACTAGTGGCTGCGTAAAAAATGTTTTTTTTTTTCCTTGATGGCCTACTTTTGGTTTATGGGGCACACACAAATATTAAAAACATGCAGGCAAATTGAATGTGTTCAGTCGTTTACATGATTGTGACGTGTAGTTTGAAGAAACGACACCAAATATGCAGGAGTGGATCCAGCATTGTGCGGGTGGTGCGCCTCCCGCCCCCACCAATCCTTCGTGATTAAACATATTTTGTGAACTCGTCCATAATGAAGTAAGGAAAGGGTGGGAAAAGTTGCAGTTTTGACGGTGCAAGTGTTTTTCAGTAATAAAACGAGTGAGGGAGAAGAGTTCTTTTTAAAATTAGGGGAAAAAGTCCATTTTCACATAGGAATGTGTAGAGTAAGAGCAAATCCCTTAGCACCCTTTTCCAGAATCCTAAACACCCTAAAAAATGCAGGAAAAAACGGCTTTTAATTATTATTATTTTGTAACATGTATTGTGTATAATTATTTTACTATAATATAAAAGGGTGAATAGCCCTATTTTTCCTTTAAACAGTGTAAATAAATACACACAAATTGGTGTAAATTGTATAAGTCGAAAACAATCCAAACAGCGAAAATCGTGCACTAGCAGTAACGTACTAGCCACCTTGACGCATCAGATGGACTTAACCCGGATTTGAACTGGCAATCTAGTACATCCCCATATCAGTGCCTTAACGCCTTTGTCAATATTGCACCCCTTCACTGGCGTATCAATAAAGGAATTATGTCAGTGACGGATTGGGTTGCCAGTTCCAATCCGGGTCGTGCCAGCCTGATGAAACGTAAGTGGATAAAGGTGGCTTAGTGTACTACGTTATTGCTTATGTATGATTTTCACTGTTTAGCTTGTTGTCCTCTTTCTTTTCAACAGCTTAAGTGTGTGTAGGAAAACGGCAGTGAAATTAAGATTCAACAGCTTAAGTGTGTGTAGGGAAACAGCAGTGAAATCAACATTCAACAGCTGAAGTGTGTGTAGGAAAACAGCAGTGAAATCAACATTCAGCAGCTTAAGTGTGTGTAGGGAAACAGCAGTGAAATCAACATTCAACAGCTTAAGTGTGTGTAGGAAAACAGCAGTGAAATCAACATTCATCAAATGAAGGGAGAATCTTCAATGCCTTTTCTCTAGCTTATCTTTCCGTTTCCTCTTTCCATCTGTTGACAGTGATGTTAAAGCTCTTTGGCAGGTCTCACCTAGGTGCAAGGCTCCTATGCCATTTTTTCGAACCCTTCCCAACGATCTATTGTCTATCCTAAGGGAAAAGATCCCATCGTATAGTGTCCATTAACTGAGCAGTTTATATATGTCATCGGAAGGTCCAGTTTGATTCTCCATCAAATGATGTCAAGTGGGTTTGTTTTCTTCTAGATGGCCACACACTGGTCTTCAATACGGCGATGTTTATTTATTTATCTTCTTTCTGGATTTTCAGTTTCCTTCTATAGTATACTATTTTGTATTTGCCTTATGACTGTTATTATTTTATTAAACATCGAGGGCTTAAGGAGGAGAAACTTGAATATGTGCAAAATAGAAAAATGTGTTCTCTATGGCGACTTGTTTTCTAGAAGGTGTTTTTTTTGTCAGTGTCGATATATTGCAGTATCAGGGTGGCGTTCAGAACTTCATAATGAAATTCCCTGATTTTTCCCGGTTTTCCAGACCAATACTGTCGTTTTTCCCTGATTTGTTTTCGGTGGAAGGATGGTGCAGTACACGACTGAACATTTTTTTCCACATTTTAGTGAAATCGCCGTAACTGCATTACATTGTTTTGCTAAATCAAAAATTGTTTTGCCATAACTGGTACTTATGTAAACCAGGAAGCCATAATCTGAACAAAACTACAAACGCACGTAACACGTAATGTCCCATATTACTTAGCCTAAGGAGTTTTCGCTTTATCATAAATGAATAAAAAAGGATAAGGATTTTTACTGAAAGTGAAAGTTTTACAAGTAAAACGTGAAATCCGAATTAGCTATTCTTTGAAGATAAGGTGACTTTCCAGAAAATGTTGAATTTCCCTGGCTTTCTGTGTATGTTTATCGAATTCCCTGATTTTTTCCTGAGTTTGATAAATTCCCTGAATTTTCCCGGGTTTCTGGGTGGAACGCCACCCTGAGTATATTCTGCTGTTCGCAGGTTGCCTAAACTCCATTTAAATGTTTCAAATTAATTTTGACATATACGAGTTGGAAACTAGTTCAAAAATTTGTCAACTTTGCCAAAATACGTAAATAAAATATTTATTTCGTCGGGGGAGGGGGCTTCCCCATTCCCTAAGTTGTGTTACACCTAAGCAAATGCTTCAGTCCTTATTAAAATTTAAGCAAATTTGTGACGAGTTTGCTCCCCTTGTTTTACATTAATGCAACTAAATAAATAATAAAAATTCACCTTATCGCTGTTTCACCATCAACTTTAGTGCAGCATATTTATTTCACAGAAACTGCAAAAAAGCGGCAACGGAAAAAACCTGCTTTACGATGTCCCGTCTCTCCGTGAAAGACACTTCCTTCATCGTGTCTGTCTGCTTCTCGAGCCTCTAGGCACATCCGAAGGCACTAGGTCTAAATCTGTAATGTTATTCGCATTCAGCTATACGCTCTTTGAGAATCCGTTCCCCAAACCCCCAACCATTCTTAATAATTGAACGCCATCAAAATTTCTACAACAAAAACGACAAAAACGACTCCATGCATCATGGCTTCTCGTGGGTTTTTTCAATGTGTGTTCGTTGGAGGGCATGTTCTGCATAGAGAAATCTAATAGGATTCTGGAAACATATGAAAAGATTTTTATGAGCCTTTTTTGCCATGATATTGTTGCAATTTCGAATTCTAATTCTCCTAATGTGTATTACCCGAGGCAGAGAACGTAACTCAGTGCTGTGCTTTCCTAAGAGTTCCGTCTTTAGTGCTATTTTTTCCCCCCGGTTTGTGATCGAATTTCTAGATCGTCGGAGATGAAGTTGTAAGAAATATCTCTGTTGCTGGAAATACAAAGCTGAATAATGACGTTCATGGAAAATTGTGAAAGACACCAAAATGAAAAACTGGTATACTTTACTACTTAAAAGCTCTTTTACGGAAGTGTTATCAACAACGTTGCTGAATGGCTAAATGCAAATCGAAGGGGTATTAACTGAATTTGGGATTGCCAAAGTTTATCATAGATTACCCGTGGGTTAACACCGGGTTGCCTAGGATATTAAGTAGAACTAGCTGTTTATAGCTGTTTATAGCTGTTTGTAGCTGTTTATAGCTGTTGTTACGCCGGTCTAGCCGGTTCCCGAATACCTGAGCGAAATACTGTAGTGGGCAAAATGGAATAAAAAAGGGTGCAGTCGGCCTCCTCCTCCGAACTCCCCTGCGGCCTACCCAGTTGTATGGTGTGATTTTCCCCCCTTCTCCCCCCCGCCCCCGAACCCCTTTCTCGTCCCGCTACGCCTCCCCCGTCCCCGACCCAGATTCCCCTATTGAGTAGCCGGAATATCCCCATCCCTGTTCCAGAGCTTTGGTTTAATTTTATATATGTGTTTAATGGATGAATACAACCAGTAAAGTTTCACTAAACAGTACAGCAACGCTGTGGTTTCTGAAATCTTACAGGAAAGTTTATTTGTGTTCCTTTGTGGTTTTGATTTTGCATCAGTTAAACCTTAAACGAGTTTGTTTTTGTTTTCTAATTCGTATTATTTTGACAAACCAAGTTGCTAACACAGCGTTTACACCAACTAAAAATTAAATTGTTACGCTGAAACCGAATTGCATCACCAATGTTTCTGTGTTTTGCCAGTGTAATTTACAGAAACATTGATAAGATTTCGTATTATCAAATTTGTTTTTTTATTGTTTCATTGTCTGTTAGTTACTCATTTGTCACTTAAGTTTTCATTGACAATTCTTGTAAAAATCCTGGAAGAGTCATGTAATTTTAACTTGACAGGTTAGTACGAGTCCTCACATTAGCGTTTGGGCTGCAGGGAGAATTTGCATTTTTTTGCAGTAAAAAAGTTCATTTTATAGTTTATTCCATTTTTTCCAGTTTCTGTACCAACCCTCCTGTAGCCGGCCTATCACATACTCCACTGTTTTGTAAAAAAAAAAAAAAAAAACATTTCGTTTTTACTGGTATTCGTTTCATTAATTTTAACAGTTTTGACATTTTAGAATTATAAAAATATAAATATAAATTAAAATAAAATTCGCCACACAGTGTGGCCAGGAACCGGAAGGGTGGTGAGCTGCTTACTCCGGGCCTAATCTAAAAACTCCTATTTAATTCGGTCTGACCAGGATCGAATGTAGGAGGTCTCCGCAGAGCGACTCGCGGAAATTCTGTACACTATTTCTTCCCGTAATTTCTGAGCTTACGGCATTCCAAATCCTGACGACTCGAAGCGAAAAAAAATGGTACCTAGAATTAGTTTTATTGAGCGCGCAGCGTAACTTGAGTCCTGCAGTATGTTATGAGCGGCTACATCTTCCTGGAGGGAGCGGCTTTAATCGATGGCCGCCATTGTTTTTGTAACCATCTAGGATATCAACAAGGTGCTCTGCTTTCGAAAACATACAATCGATTATCTGAATTCGTTCTGGAGCGAACTCAAGATAGGCCGCGGACACTATAGACTCCTGTATTGCAAGTTTCCACGAATGGCCTCTACAGTGACGTGTACCGGAGGTGCAAAATCAAAAAACCGAAGATGAGGTCGACGTAAGACCACAGAGAATCTTGTATGTTAGACCAAGTCTGACCTAATCCTACCTAGCTCTAGAAGTTCCAGTCCACATCTAGAAAGCCTTTCCGTGTGGTGAGGGTCCCGTAAGCCTTTTGGTGAATTATACGCTGGACCGGCTACAACAGATCAATGTCCTTCGCTAGTTAAGGAGACCAAACGGGCGATGCATATTCCAAAATGGGACAAACGAAGACTTTGAATGACCAAATGTTTGGTAAACGTTTAATTGCCATTGCACAGATCTTTTGGCAATGAAGGGATGATTTCAGATCTGATGTAAACCAAATACCAAGGTCCTTTACTTCATCTACCGATGGTAGGACAGCATTATATTTCCTCCTTGCCAAAATCCCAACATCGCTCTTTACATTTTTACTCTCCTTTTCTTCCCCATTCCATTCCATTCCGGGTTTTCCCACGAGTTAAGAATTTTCCCGTGTCTGGCTTTACACGTACACGTTTTTAACATTTTGAGAAAGCAACACGCCCGAAATGTGAGCGCATACATACAAATGCCCTACGGCCCTATTCTAACCTTTCCATGCATATGCAACTGCGTCACTGTCTCACTTTTCTCTTGTGGTAAGCTAGTACCCGCTCCTCTTTTGCCGCTAGCACCCTCCGGGTTTTAAGGGCACTTGTCTTAGCTTTGCAATGTTCGTACGTTCCTCCCGTCTCGTCTCTTCTCGTCTAGGGCGCATATTTTAAATGTAGCTTGAAGCATTCGTGTAATAGGTTTTTTCTTTTTTTGGTGTTTTTTTTCCCCGTAAGAAATGCAGTCAGCAGTGGGAGTGGATGTTGGAGGGCTTTTCTCACGTTATGGCATTTTTTGTTTTTATTTTCTTCTGCCGTTGTCAGGCGCGCATTGCCAGTTCCTGTCTACGTGTGTTTTTCAGTTAAGAGGTTGGCTTTAGTGTTTGTTTGGTTGTGAATATTCAGTTCGAATTTTAAAGTGTCGTTGGTTTGTTAAAAGGCGATCGATTTTTAATTTATGCCCTTTTGATCACCAGAACAACGACTGGGCACAAAAGGTGCGGTAGGAACATATTAAGAATGTTCAATAGAACCATTTCATTACTACATTGCCACAAGACTCTTCGATGGGCGCCTTTTTTTAGCTTGGTAGACATGCCAGAATTATTGGCAACGGACAGCTACTAGCTCCAACTCCAGAGCAGACTGAGGTAACTGGTTGTGAGTAGCTCAAGCGCCTGGCCGACGCTAACACTTACCAGGCTATGCTTGAGATATCTCAGTCGGCTCTGGAGTTCGAACTAGTAGCTCCATATGTCATCAATAATTTCGGGACGTTCCATGCTTAAATCTGCGCCTTCATTTTGTGTTCTTTTATTTTGAACAAGATCCGTAAATGAGGACTGAAAATTTAAGTTTGCTTGTTTTTATATGTCGTGTGGGATTCGTGCCAGTCAGTGGACATCTTGGAACCGATTCTAAGCCTTCCTGGTCGGAACAGGTCAACAATAGGCAAAAGACGAAACGACTTCGATTCTGCCGGCGCAGGCTCGGAGTTTTATTCACTTCAAATATGAATTGTTCTGCCTTTCTTCACTCAGCGTTCTAAGCAGGGACGTTTTTACGGGTGGGGTACCGGGGGGGGGGGGGTCACACACACGCACACACTCCACCCCCAATGTTTGGCCAGTTGGCAAATCAGTCGGCAAATTGTATAATTTTTGGTCAGTCGGCAAATCAGTCGGAAAATTACATAATTTTTGGGCTAGATGGAAAATTACGTCGGTAAATTTTTGGTTTACACCCCTCCAACTTTTATCCTTCCTGACGTCTCTGATTCTAAAGAATGTAAGGATTGCCTGCCTAGTAGATAATCGCTAACTCAAACTAAATAATAAGTAGAAAATGAGAGCCATACAAGATATGTAAACTCGCCCTCTTATTCAATTCTTGTCATACGTTAATGTTCAATGAAGTTTCATTGAAGTTTCAATGAAGTTTCAATCATGATGTTTCATTGAAGTTTTATTGAAGTTTCCCCCATTAACCTGCTGCTGATTTGCGTGGACACAGTACGCAAAAGTTTCAAATGATTTCTCCTGTACGTAATCCTCTTTTTCCCTCCATTCAGTTCAGAAAGCTTCCTGTCAACCCGCTTCCTGTTTTCCCGCCCGACTCTGTAATGAGCTGCCCCTTGTTGCTGGGCTTCTCCTCGTTACACGTCGAACCGGCGTGCAGCCATCACCGTGCCGTCTTTGCGTTGGCTTCTCCCGTTCATCCAAAGCTCGCGCACGCTTTTCCACGCTCATTCTCCCTGGGATTTCAAATTAATGAGCGGGAATTTCGGGATCCAATTACTCGTGACGTTGAGGAGCGTGTTTCTGGACGACCCGCTGATGGAAGAGTTGTGTATTGTTTACCTTAGAAATATGTTCTGGTGCATTATTAATGAGCCTATAATTAGACCCTTCGGAAGTTGGGAGTGCCAGGGGAAGATTAAGGGGTGACGGGGGAGAAGGGAGGGGGGGGGCGCAGATGGCTGTGGTCAGCCTTGATTGGTGGCTCGCTTTCATGCTGCCATCTTAGACTTCCATCGTCTTTCTCCCGTGTGCAGCAAGCCATTAAGGTTTAATCGGTGTTGGGATGGTATGAAAATTAAATTTTCACTCCTGCGGGATTTCAGGAAGCATTGACGGGCGGAAGTCAATTCCGGATTTGGAATTAAATGACTCAATTCCACTTTTGTGGACTTGGTGGAATTGATTCAACGTTGGGTAATTCCAGGGAGGGGGGCCTTGTATCGACACGGAATCACGTTAATCCATGATTTTGTTAAATACTGACCCGCGTGTAGGAGCCGGAATTACAGAACCTCCGGTTTATTAATTTGCTTTAAAAGCGTTTGAAGTAATCCGGAATTGTGGTAACACGGAGTTACCGTAACTCTTTGGCTAATTTGACAATAACATGGTTACGGTTTCTGATGTTATATGGTTAGCCGCAGCGAGTGCAGCAGTGTGAGCGAGGCAGGGATGTTATTTATGGTAATTTTGGTTCCCTTGAAGGCGCACCCTAATTCACAAAAAATTAAGTGTTACGGTTACTCCATGTTACCACAATTCAGGATTATTTCAGACACTTTTAAAGCAAATTAAGAACTCGGAGTTACTGTAATTCCGGGGCCCCACGCACGAGTCAGCATTTAAGAAAATCCCAGAATTAACGTGACTCCGTGTCGATACA
>JAHWFP010133542.1:20779-45888 GCA_023313725.1 Lithobius niger
GAATTGATGAAAATGATTGAACGTTGGGCAATTCCAGGTAAAGAATTGATGAAAATGATTGAACGTTGGGCAATTCCAGGTAATGAATTGATGAAAATGATTGAACGTTGGCCAATTCCAGGTAAAGAATTGATGAAAATGATTGAACGTTGGGCAATTCCAGGTAATGAATTGATGAAAATGATTGAACGTTGGCCAATTCCAGGTAAAGAATTGATGAAAATGATTGAACGTTGGGCAATTCCAGGTAATGAATTGATGAAAATGATTGAACGTTGGCCAATTCCAGGTAAAGAATTGATGAAAGTGACATTATTAATCTTTAATTCCTCTTGACTTGACATAGTTTGGACTTGACTTGCATAGCTGCCAAAATATATATATAAAGACTTTTGTAGGAATTGACTTGATCAATTCAGTCCGTGTTCCGCTCAGGGTGACTTGAGGCCACATCATTGAAGGGTAATGCCTAGATTTGATTTGATTTGATTTAAAATGCTTGTTTTGGCCCGTTTTGATTCAGTCTATACGTGTAGTTATTGTGTGCGCGGCGTATCTTGAGTCCTGCAAGTATTTTAAGAGCGGCTACGTCTTCCTGGAGGAGGCGGCTTTAGTCGACGGCCGCCATTGTTTTTGTAACCAGCTTGGATATCAGCAAGGCACTCTGCTACTAAAAACGTACAATCGATTATCTGTGTTCTTTCTGCAGCGAACTCAAGATAGGCCGCGGACACTATAAGTTGCATTCACTTCACCGATTTACCCCTTACTTTTAAGTATTTTCGAGGGTTTTTGTCGATCGACTTGCCATTCTTTGATCCCATACCCTATAAGGCCACTAGAGGACCTTCAATAAAGCTGACTGTTCAGCCTGGGAGACTGGAGTGCAGAAGAAGTTTCTTTTCTGTGAGAGTAAGCTCAAGCTCTGTTTGTAACTCCTTAAGAGAAGATACGGTTCTGGCACACTCTCCGGCGCACTTTAAAACCTTACTGAGCAGTACTGACCTTTCTCGATTTCTGAAAAAACCGGAATTCCGGCCCCACAATTCATTAATCTCTTAAGGAACGATTCGGACAAGTGTTAAGTGGCACGCCCTACTTGATCCCAACCACTCTCGTGGTTAATTTTAATTTAATCTAATTTAATTTAATTTAATTTACAAAATACTTAGTTTTGACGGTAATAACTTTTTTTCTAAATAATTAAAAGTGCCGCAAATATTATAAACCTATCCCATCTAGTGGAGCGTTAACATACTATTTCCTTATTCTACTACAGTACCAGCCGAATCTTGGATGAAAAATAACATACGAGACTGGGTTGGAAAATATGGCCGCCGAAAGCACCGCTGATGTGATTGATTTGTCTTGTTGCCGCATTTTGTCAACCGAGGACGACACCTTCAGTACAAAAATGCTGCCTTCCTCACAACACTTTCTGGATAAATGAACATGTCGCTATTTACTGAAAAGCTATGTGCAGTAGAGAAATTTAATAGCTTTGTGGCAAAAATACGGAAATTTATTTATTTGTACATGTAAGCTACTTTCCGGGTGATTACTGGGATTAAGTTAGTGATTTACTAAGCTTTTTTGTCAGTTGCCGCTAGATGGCGGTACTCTCCGTACAAAAATTCACCGATACGATTTGCATAGCCAATTCCCGAACAGACCTCGCAGAAATGAAATGGGCCACTCTTGGCGGCCGTTTTGTCTACTCCCCTAATATATACTGGCCGTGTTAGTGCCTAGCTCACGGCTCGGGATTGGGGGGGGGGGACAGATGTCAACTCGATCCCTGACCAATCCCTGATAATAATAATCTAATAATCTCCACAAAACAATTTGTCAAAGGATTCCACTAAGTTGTCGCTGCTATAGGTGAAGTCTTGATACCATATGACAGTGTTTACCCCACCAAAGGTTATGGGAAAGTGGGGAAATTGCTGGCTGCACAATTTTCACGTTTTTCATTTGCAATCTGAAATTGGATTCGAGGACCTTTTGCCGCTGGACGTTTTCCCACCGGACATTTACGTCCCTCAAAGACGACGACGGACTTATTCTTCCCTTAGGTCGGATATTTTCTTCCTAGACAGTTTCACCCCCGACTCATCCACGAAAAAAAAACCCGTTAAATTGTGTACTCACTCAAAAAATACCCGTTAAATCTGTGTACTCATCTACAAAAAAAAAAACCGTTAAATTTGTGTACTCGCCCACAAAAAACCGTCAAATTTGTGTGCTCATCCACAAAAAAAAACAAAAAACAGTTAAATTACATTGTACTTCGGTTACGTATTTGGCTGATGTGTGTGCTGCGTATCTTGAGTCCTGCAAGCATTTTATGAGCGGCTACGTTTTCTAGGAGGGGGCGGAATTAATCGACGCCGCCATTGTTTTTGTAACCATCTTGGATATCAACAAGGCACTCTTATACCAAAAACGTACAATCGATTATTTGTATTCTGTCTGCGGCGAACTCAAGATAGGCCACGGACACTATAGTATGAACGCTGGTGTATTGAGCGCACAAGTAAATTTCGTATGATCGAGGGCACGCTACCCTAATGAACCGTACATCTGGCAGTACTCAGTCAGCACTGTCGGCGGATATGATATATGCCCTAATGCCTCCCCAGTCAAAACTGCCGGAAACTCACTGCCAGGAATATGCGACGGAAAAAAAACTAAAATGTGCGCTCGATGTACTGTTTGGCCTGTGCACTTAATATACGATTTGGTCATTTGCCACTTTTAATGAAAATAAACGATTGCTTTGTTATTGTGCGCGCAGCGTATCTTGAGTCCTGCAGGTATTTTATGAGCGGCTACATCTTCCTGGAGGGAGCGGCTTTAATCGAAGGCCGCCATTGTTTTTGAAACCATCTAGGATATCAACAAGGTGCTCTGCTATCGAAAACATACAATTGATTATCTGTATTCGTTCTGGGGCGAACTCAATATAGGCCGCGGACACTATATGTATTTGTTTTATCGTGGAAAGTGTCGTGTCTGGAGGTTAAAGTGCCGGGTGGGGGGTGAGGAGGGGGGGGGGGAAGCTAAGATCCGCGCTAATGGGTGAATGTGTCTGGAAAAAAAGTCGAGGGGGGGGAATGACTAAGTGTCCTGAAGTTGAGGTCTAGGGTGATATCTTCAAACCGATCCATCTGGTTTCTGCAATTATCAATTATAATCGCATTCATAATTTTTTTATTGCTTCCCAAAATTACACGCGCTACCAAATTAGGGGTAGGAAAAATTGTGTTTCGTTAAACTTATCATTAATTGAATAATCAACTTTTTAGTGCTTTCTGGTATTGATGTAACAATAACATCAAGTTAAACGCCTCGTCGAGATGATTTAAATAGTGTATTGGAACGTTTACTGTAGGCATTTGGACGAAGTTTATCTGCCGTCATTTTGCTACAGGTGTGTTGTTGGTAAGTCTTTGATAATTGCAAACACACGCTTATTTATTTGTAATTATTTATTTGTAAGAATAAAGATACTGAAACAACAAGACTGCAAATTGTTTCAAACCCAGTAAATGTATTTCTTCGTGTAAATGACAATCATACAAAAAAAAACCAAAACCCCATATGGGTAAAGGGACCCATCCAGTTTTCGCTACAGAAAGTAGTGATATCAGACCCAAAATGGCTGCCACCAAGTTTGTGGTCCGAACCGTTATCACACAAGTTTAACTGCCAATTATTGACGTGTCCCTTAAGGTTGAGTGATCAGGGTTGGGACGGAAAACTTGGTGGCAGCCATTTTGGCTATGATATTACTACTTTCTATGGCGAAACGTTGACGGGTCCCCTTTACCCTTTTGGGGTTTTTGTATGTTATCACCCCTTTTGGTTGTTTATGGTTTTGCTTAAGTGTAAATATTGATTTTGAGCTCCTTAACGAAAATATAAATGTAAATGTGGCTCAAACTGTTTACTTTTCTGTTACAGGTAAGAAATTCTTTCATCTCGCTGTGTGCGCTTCGACCGAAAAGTAAGTTAGAATCGTATCAGTATTAATATGTGTCACGATGATCGATTTCTGTGAATGTCGCAACGCAAATATTCAAGGGATTACGTCCTCGAGGACTACTAATCCATCGCCATGTTAAGCCGGTAGCATGACCAACGGATTAACGAAAACCAGGTGTTTTCATTCCCATGAGAATTTTTTCAAAATAGCCCGCAGTCTTTCGAATTCGTATTGCATCGTTACTTGCAGATTTACCGCGGACTCCTTTCTAATGAACCCGTCCAACGAAAACCGTTTGACTATCATGGTACTGTATCTGGGACGTGCTGGAAAGGTACCTGTGGCATGTGGAAGCTTGAAGCAATGAAACTTCGGTCATGCCTCATCCCAAATCTGGCCTCTTCCAAAATGAATATTTACAAGTATAGCTTTAATTTTCGACCTGTTAATACCTTTTTAGCCTTTTTTCAATGCTTGAAGCATTGAAAGTTTAGTCATGCCTCATCCCAAATCTGGCCTCATCCAAAATGAATATTTATAAGTATAGCTTTAATTTTCGACCTGTTAATACCTTTTTGTACTTTTTTCAATGCTTTCAAGCTTGAAGCAATGAAAGTTCAGTCATGCCTTATCCAAAATGTGGCGTCATCCAAAATGAATATTTACAAGTAGTTTTAATTTCGACCTGTTAATACCTTTTAGCCTTTTTTTAATGCTTTCAAGCTTGAAGCAATAAAAGTTCAGTCATACCTCGTCCAAAATATGGCATCATCCAAAATGAACATATACAAGTAGCTTTAATTTTCGACCTATTAATACCTTTTTAGCCTTTTTTTAATGCTTGAAGCAATGAAAGTTCAGTCATGCCTCATCCAAAATTTGGCCTCTTCCAAAATGAATATTTACAAGTAGCTTTAATTTTCGACCTGTTAATACCATTTTAGCCTTTTTTTTAATGCTTTCAAGCTTGAAGCAATGAAAGTTCAGTCATGCCTCATCCAAAATATGGCCTCATCCGTAATGAATATTTACAAGTAGCTTTAATTTTCGACGTGTTAATACCGTTTAAGCCTTTTTTCAATGCTTTCAAGCTTGAAGCAATGAAAGTTCAGTCATACCTCGTCCAAAATGTGGCATCATCCAAAATGAACATTTACAAGTAGCTTTAATTTTCGACCTGTTAGTACCTTTTTGACTTTTTTCAATGCTTTCAAGCTTGAAGCAATGAAAGTTCAGTCATGCCTCATCCAAAATATGGCCTCATCCAAAATGAATATTTTTAAGTAGCTTTGATTTTTAATCTGTTAATACCTTTTCAGCCTTTTTTTTAATGCTGTCAAGCTTGAAGCATTGAAAGTTTAGTCATGCCTCATCCAAAATGTGGCCTCATCCAAAATGAATATTTACTAGTAGCTTTAATTTTCGACCTGTTATGATTTTTTAGTCTTTTTCAAAGCATTCGATTAAAAATAGCACGAGTTAAAGCAATACCTGCTGCAAATTATATCATTAAAATCTTACACCTTCCTGTCCTGAAGTTGTACGTTTTTAATGAAGTAATTTGCAGAAGGTATTGTTTTAATTCAAGGTTTTAATAGAATGCTTTGGAAAAAGACTAAAAATTTTAACAGATCTAAAGTTAAAGGTGTTTTTAAATGCCGTTGTGAATGTGGTCAGACTTGAGCCTCACCAAAATGTCAGTGGTAAGTTATTTCGTTGTGGAATCGGAATTTCACCATAACAACTAACAAGGTAACCTCGTTATTGAAATAGCAGGTTTTCCATACCGAGTCATATGCGACCAGTGTAGCACAAATATCTGATTCAGGGATTGTAATATACAACACATATAACACATCAGGGAACACATAGGTAATTCACAAATCAGGTTACTAAAAAATGGGTCTAGAACCTACACAATGTAGGCCTAGACAGTAGGCCGATAAAAGACTTAGTAAAATGATTATGTAATTTTAGAATTACATTGGCAAGATTATGTCAGGTTGAACAGTTTTTTTTTCGTGCCATTAAAATAAGGTATGTCTACAGTATAGGCCTACATTTTATAGGCCTACGTCGTGTAGGCCCTTTTTCAGTACTTTACGAATCGCCTTGTGTATGTGTATACATACGATAATCATATCTGTCTTGATAATTATCTCTTAATATATCATGATGTTGATATTTATAGTTTAAATGTTATTCTTTTGGCTTTTCTAGAAGGTGTACAGGGTTAAAACCGTTAATCGTGATTAAAAGTTTTTAAATCCAAAATTTTCATCGAAATAAATTTCAATTTCTACCTGTCACATCGATCACACTGCTATTGAATAAATTGGAACGAAAGGAAAATATGCAGAACATTTGAGAATTCTTCTCGTTGCCAGCATTTCTGTTAGCAAGCTTTTATTTATTAATTATTTTTTTTATTAATTTCTTTTGACCCTTAAATCAGCCGAAGCAATTTAATGCTTGTATGGCTGAACCGGCTCAATTTTGAGCATTACCAGACTTTTAGAGTAGAAAGAATATCTGGTAAAGGGAGGTGCCAACCCGGGGATTCGATCCGGGAAACCTCCGATCATCGTAGGGGCCGAAAGATTGTCCAGAAATGGCCAGAATAGTTCCAATAGCCGCTGAAGGAATACGTTAGCCTCTCACGCTACCCTGGCCAGCAGTCCTGGCGGGGGCTTTGCCAAGGTCCCCTTTCCAGAGGTTCGACCATATACGCAAACCTCCAGCAACCAGGCTGAGCTCTCTCACAGCTCAGCCACGATGACCACAAAACTAAAATATTAATACTAACTAGCAAGAAAGTAATAAAAAAACTAATAAGTTCGCTAATGCCCACGGCTGGACATAGAAAATTAGTAGCGTGCATAGATATCCGAGAGGGCAGGGGCAACTTTCAGTAAAAGGGCACTCTGAGCTTTTTTTTTTGGCAAGCTTTTTTTTTATCTGCTTGTCACTACTTTTTTTTTACCATTTGTGGACCCTTTCTTAGGCCTCCTGGCTTTCTTTTTGCCCTTTTTAGGGCTCCATGGTCCCTTTCTCCTGGCTGCTATTAGCATTTCTCAGTACAGAAAAGCAAAATAGGGCATGGTTTTTCTTCAAAAAGGGCAGGGGCAAAGCCCCCCGTCCCACGTGCACGCCACGTGCATAAAACCATTGGCCACGTTGTACACTAGTTTGTCACTAGTTACACAGTGCAGCTGCTCGCTACGTAAACATGGCAAGCCATAGTTGGATGAATAAGTTAAGCCACTGAGTGGGTCCGCTTGTTGACCATTCATAATTGGCAGCTACACCCGTTCACCGTGACGACATAGACACATGACAGCCATCAGCCAACCAGTGTGCATTATAAGGCTGCCTGTGTTTATCGATCAGTTACGTTAACGGTGCACCTTGTCATTATGCAAAGCGCGTCTCCTTGCCTCCCTTTACTTACAACGCACACTCGTAGTTCATTCCACTGAGCATCTCGACTCCACGAGAAGCTTCGCATTGAAATTTCCTCGTCGTTTTTAAAATTTTGGTTTCATAAGTATGATCCACTGTTAGCCGCCGTTTCGTTGACTTCATAACTTCGTAGATTCGTAAATTTACGCACAATCTCTCGAACAGTTGGTTCTGACCAAGGCCAGCTGAGATACGAGCTGCGTTCCTGGAGTGGCGCCAGGAACGCAGCTACTATCTCAGCTGGCCTTGGTCATGACACACCGTTCGCAAATCCAGTCTGTACTTCCAAATCAGCCTTAGCAGTGAAGATGCCTTGTTGTTCAAACAATCTGCAGACATTCCATACTATTTCCCTGGCTTGACTAGGAAGAACTTTGCTCTTCCTTCCAACCGTTGATGTACTCGCTCGAATACAGTATTTAGGAACGCCATGTTGATTGAAACGCAGCCTTCTTGAGCGAGACTGGTCTCCCAGCATGCTGTGCGACTGGCGCTGATAACCGATAACGCGTTACCATATAAGGAATTATGTGGTCACGGTGAACAGCCCTGGCCCGTCGTATAGTGTCTATTTCAAGTGGCAACAGCTCAAATACACACTCCTAGCTACTTGACTGTGCATGTGAGAGGCTCTACTTTCCTGATAACTCGTGTTTCGCTGTGGTGCTTGTTATTCATGCTACCGAAGTTTCATTTATAGGCGAACTGGCGTAGGAGTATGGAACTTATTTGATCTTGCAAATGGCCCACTCAGTCGACTGAACATACTGACAAAAGGCTAGTCGACACCATGCAACAGTAGCATTCGGGCACCTATTTGTTAAAATCTACAATATTTCGATCTCCATTATGTGGGCCGTCTTCAAGGCATTAAAAATACAAAGCGAGTAGTGAGTTAACATAAAATTAAAGAATCGCTAAGTGACTCAGTGGCGCTATTGGTTGCACCATGGTAGAGAAGTAAGTAATGCCGTTTCTCGGTGCTATGGAGTAAAATAGTACCTGCTTTTATTAAGGGCACCAGAGGGCGGCATGTGCCAGTCTTTCCAAGACAGCTCAGCATCGCACCGGTAACGAAAAACCAGCGGGGCGGCCGAGAAACTTGAAATGAACATGGCGGCATCGATGGAAGTTGACGAAGTAGTCGTGCATGTGCAGTGTATTATGAAGTTAAGGACTGAAAACTGTGTTCGATCCAAACCCGTTTCAGTTCGTTATAAGAAATTTGAACTACGGATGAAAATTCAGCCTCATAAAGATAGATAGATTGTATTGTTACAACTTAACTGGCTAGCTTTTCGTAATACCGAACTATCCGGACGACCTGGGGGTCGATTCCCGGCCGATGCACCAAAATATGCTGTGGAAATTGTAGGGGATGGGGACTGCAGCAGTTCGAAGGAGAGAAGGCCCAAAACCCGGCTTCCTCTCTAATTACCCTAGGCCTGCGGTTGGAATGGCATCAGACAGTGGTTAAGTTATGGATCGTCGTTTTAATGGTTCGCCTTGAAACTTTGCGGACAACTGATGATGAGAGGCTTAACACAATTTGGGATGAGATGTAGGTAGGAGGTTAAATTTGGAATTGGTGAGCCAAACGGGGGACATTTGGTTGAGCGTAGCCTAGCAGAATTATAATCTCTGTTGAAAACTAGGGACCAATTCATTACAGATTGCCAGCTGAAAGGTAAAATTATTGACATTGTTACAAGTTAATGGCTAAGTTATATTATTGACTCGGACTTGGGTTTTGTAGTCTCGATGATTTTCCTGGATTGTTACTTCAAGTCAATGATGCGGGAGGAAATTGTTGCCGGAAAGTTTACGAAATTACTAAATCTTGGTCCAAAAGGGGTTGGTCCATAAATCGGTGGCAACAATTTAGATCCATTAGGAATTGCAACCTGTTTGAAAACTGAATGCTGGATCAAAGAAAAGACTACTTCATCAGCCAGTAGCTTAAAATTAATTAAGGTCATCATGTGACTTACCAGTGTGATATGGAATGAATTAAGCATGCTTATCGTGATCATTTGGTTTTAGTCTCGTTTACTAGTTTTTCCATCTCCATGGCGACGCTAAGGAACGCAGACTTGGGCAGTGACGGCTTACCTTTCGGTACATTGGCCTACGGCAGCCCTGGCCGTAATCGTTGAAAGTAGGAACTATAGTCTGTTCCACATTATGTTTTGCAGGAAACTGACTGTATGACGCAACGTTGTCTTCCACAACGAGTGCAAAAAATACGTAAATAACCCACTTGTAGACACGAACAGTAACTGTGTAGACTCTACAAGTGTGATACCAACATGTTTTTGCACTGGTAGTGGAACGAAACACGGCATCATACAGTCAGTTCCCTGCAAACATAATGTGGAATAGACTATAGATTCGACAAATATATACGACGTAACGTCATAACCGGAAGTGACGTAATAACAACCGGCAGTGACGTCACTTCCAGGTATGTATGTGACCCAACATCGCATTTTATCACTATTAAAAGTGACGTCACTGCCGGTTGTTATTACGTCACTTCCGGTTATGACATCACAACATTTAAAAACTAATATAGGTGACGTTACTTCCGGGTATGTATGTGACCCAATATCGAATGTTACCACTTACTATTTCGTATTTTAGATACTCTACCCTGGATATGCTGAAATTCGTCGCAGTGATGGGGCGTGTATTGTGGCGTCATTACACGTCGAAGTAAGTGGTAAGGAGGACGCTGTACTAAGATGTCCCCTATGTCACCTTTAAGGTATATTATCAAATCCAACGGTTCCAACAGCTTGTTCGGGTGTTCCGTGGAGCGTTCTTCTGTTTCTTGTCATAAAGACAACCTGTTTCTTGCCAAATGCATCTGAATTTCTCTGTGCAAAAGTCTTCATTTTCCTTGCTTATGTGAACTGCATAATTGAAACCCGTGTGTTTCGCGCCGTTACGTCTTCACTCATGTTAGGCTTAACGTCGTTTCTCTGTAGTGCTATTTTTGGCGGGAACGGCTCTTCTGCTTTTACCGGACCTGCTACTTAGCCCCACCTAGAGGCAGAAGCCATTGTGACAATCAAATTCAACCAAACGTAGATTCCGGTTCTGAAAAGAGCTAGCTAATTTCGACATCTTCTACCAGCAAAGGCTCGACTTAAAGAAGATTCGACGCTTGGGAGAAGCACCCGCCTTTTTTAATGCTCGAATTTCTTTCGGCCATTTAGCAATTTTCGTGCCGATTTAGCGACGAAATTCGTCCCTTGAAAGTCGACGAAGCGCCCGTGAAATTGGAAACGACAATGAAAAATTAATTTCTTTCGAGGCGTTTACCTTCCACCAAGTGCTGCTGCCTCTCAATCTCCATTTTTACACGCGGCCGTTGTAAATTCCGTCCGTGGGGATACAGTCTGCGCAGTCCATCGTTGTTAAGGCAACAAGGTAGGATGTCTGGTCGTCAGTTTTCGCGTGCAAAACAGATAAATTGGGTTTGAAAAATTGTGTTTACCCGTTTTTTTTTACTCAGGTAATTTGGTGCCCATTTGTTTGCTTCTGCACTAAGTCTATGTCATAATGGAAAGAAACATCTGTTGGGATATAGTTCACTCAACATTTCTTATTTCTTTGTGTTTCCTCCCTCCCCCTCCCCTCCCAATTGTCCTACAGAAATTTAAAGTACAGGCTCATTGAATTTTTACTTCTTCCTTATTTGGTACTCATTTGGAAACATTACTTATTTTGGCCAAAGCAGGTTAGCATTAGGCAACTAGTATGATAGTATTTTTCGAAATGTGTGTGAATTTACTGTGTCAGTATGGCTCAGCAGTAGGACTTACACCTTTGGTTCAACTTTCAAAGGTCTTGTGTTCAATTCCCCGCTAAAGCAGTCTGACATACAATAATAATAAAAATAATAGAGACAATGGACGGGGCATCCACCCACCCAAATACCCAAGTGGCAGATGTTAAGTGGAAGAGGTACCACCATTACGAAAGTTGTTTTTTGACGCATGAGGGAGGAAACTGGAGTACACGGAGGAAACGAAACAACGGGCAGGACAAACAACCGGAGAAAAATCCATACATACACACTTCCGTTCACCAGGATCGAACCCAGGTCTGTACGAAACGAGATAGGACCAGAATGCCTATCGAATATGACGCCCCAGTGCTCGCAGCTACCTGTGCACCCGTTTAGTCTGACGTATAAGTCCAAAAGGCAACGTAAATAGGTTTGCACCCGTATTTATTTTAACATTGTGATATAAAGGATTGAAACCAAGGAAAACTCCGGGTCGGGAGCTTTTTTTATTAAACCTTTTTGTAAGAAGGTAGAACCAAGAGTTGTAAATAAACTTGAAGACTGGATGGTTAAAAGAATCTGTGATGTTCTGTTTCACTTTGAGAAGTTTAGTTACCGATGTCGACCGATCATGAAAAACGTGGCCTCAACCCCAAACAATGGCTATTCAAATATAATTTCACGAAATGGATTCAAGAAGTGGTTCTGCCTCAGCTCTCACTTCATAATTGTTTGTGAGTCAGGTTGAATTTTAATGACGTACCTGGCCTTGTTGCAGAGCAATTGTGACGAAATTAGTGTTACACTATACGCTGTCATTTGTGTAGTCATATAACTTTTGAAATGGTTTATGTGTAGTTTCCAACTCTTCAACACTAACGACCTACAGTTATGTTTGCCATGTATGTGCATCACCGATTAATTACAATTTAATGATTGAAATTGGCAATCGATTGGCAGTAAGCCCAGGAACATAGAGCCGCTAATTCTCCAACGATAACGATTAGGCAAACGAGCACGTACAAACAGACTGCGTTTAGCTGGTTTAGTTTTAAATCCTCGTCGCCATTGTTCAGATGGACTCGGAAATTGAACTAGGCGAGGGGAAAATGGAAATAGTCAAAGGTGAGATTGGATTTGCAACATAAATTAAAGAGTAATTACAGAACCAGGGAGCCGAGCAATCAGATTATCCGTTTCCATACACGTAAAATGAATTGCTAGTCGAATCAGCGCCTACTGTACGCGGACACAAGGGCATAATCCCATGCGGGGTTTGCAGACAATCGTAGTGAGATCCAATTGTGGTCAGTGCAAGTGGTCACCATTGTAACTGCCGTCGGGCAGGTTTCGACAAATCTTGTTATACTACAATGTGTTCACGCATTGTACCGATTGTTGATTAAGGCATCAAAATCTCTTTTGGTTAATACCGTACCTCGTCAATTAACCAAATATTCATTTGTACGAGAGTTTTAATGTTAACTTTGATATTTGTTAAACTCAGCAAGAGATGTAAAGTGTTCCGTTAATAATGAAAAGTGTTGGACTTTATTAAGACCCTGTCCCAGCGTAATGGTAGATATAGAGCTTAGAGTGTCTGGCCATGGCCACACTACCCGGCCTGACTTATTACGATATTAGTTGGCTAGGCAATATGGCCGCCACGTAGCGACAGTGCTAAAGACATTGCCAAGTGTTGGGAGCATGTTCATCAGTACAGCTAGCAGAGCACGGTTATTGTTTTTAGGTTAGGTAACTAGTGGCGGTTTTCAAAATAATAACTTTAATTTTATGTAGCAGCACGTGACAAATTTTTATTAGGTACTAAAAGTTGTCACTCGGCCACAGTTAAGCTGTTTCTCTGTGTACTGAGTAAATCGCGACACGTTCGTTTCCAGAAAATGTATCCAGGAAAAGAGTGGCAGCATCTCAGCTGGCATTCTTTTGGGATGTAACTAACATCCTCGAGTGACAGAAAGTGGCAACAGAACAAATCACTGAATCAGCAGCGGTTTTGGGCGGCCATATTGTACAATCTGGTAACATGCTATTTTTCACCCGAGATCCAGCCTGTAGCATAGTATAACCATAATCCAACTTTTGAATTATAAATGCATCTTGAATCTAGACTCTTAAAGGATTTTTTAATACCTTAATATTTTTGGTATGTAAATATAGGATCCTTATGGTGGTGTTATGGAATTGCAGTAAATTCGAATTCTTATATTGGGCGCATTGTATGGACTGCACCGAGTGTAAGTTAAAAGCCGAGCATGTGGTAACGCATTATTTACAACAGTGTTCATAGTATCCATACGAGTATCGTTGGGAGCCAACATTACTGCAACCAAATAAATTCGTGCAGAATAGTAGAGCACGTTGGAAAAATTATTGTATATAGGGCTAATGACCTCGTAAATCTGAACAACACATCACAATTCACTTTCACATTTTTTTAAACGTTTGATGTCTGCACTGCTTATTTAAACTCTCTTTTAAAGCGATGTCTCTTGAGTTGCAACCCCCACATCCTCACTTCTCCTTTAAGACTGTTCGCCTCCCGGGAGAGTACTCTTAGTCGAGCGGCGCACTATCAGCAAGGCATTCGCCTGGGACTCGCCGATGGCCGATCTTGGGTTCTGGCGTCCCCGCGAGAGCCCTGTCCAGCCCACGACCCAACAGCTGTCAGCTGATTAAGCGCTGATGGGTCCGACTTGTCCCCAGCTCTGCCTAGCCAAGCTCCCACCGTCTCGCGCTGCATGTGAGGTCTTAGCGTTTTCCACTGGGGGAATGTCGTCTTCTCCACGAAAGGACTTAAGATGTGCTGGATGATTTGGTCGATGAGACTCCAAGACGAACACTTTGATGGCCAAGTGAAATAGTTCACATTATTGATTTTGTGACACTGGATGATCATTTAGATCGATTGCTGATCTCGGCATGCAGGCGTCCGGTAAAGAGTATTTCGGAACCTCGCTTTGTCCCTACTAGGAATTGGCTATACTTTCATGTTGATTTCCATCATACTTTTTTACTGCTTTATTCGTCTGTTAACCGTAGAAAGCACACAATCAGCGATAAGAGGTGTAGGATCGATTCTCAGACCAGGGATCGTAGTTTCCACTTTCTTCCTTATATTTTCAGCTTTTATGGGAGAAAGTTCATTTTCGTACTTTTTTTTTTCATTTTTTGGATTTGCGGTTCTACACTTTTTTTTTTAAAGTGATCGTATTATTGTTCAACTTGTTAACAGCTTTTTAAAAAATTGAGCACATGCAGTTTGCGAATTTTTTTTTATCATTCCTGAATTTGCAATCGTCGAACTTGCTTTGCCGGTAATTTTAGTGAACATTTGGTGTATTACCTTTAAGTCTAATTTTAAATAAGTACGGATGCAAACCTGTTTACGTTTGCCTTTTGAACTAAATGTCAGACTACCTGAACGGTGAATTGACCCACGACCTTTGAAATCAAAGACCGAAGTCTTACCGCTAAGCCGTACTGACAATTAAGGCTGCATTCATATTTTATTTTACACTTCTCGACCCCCTCCACTGCCCCTTTGGCTTTACGTCCGTGTAATTTTATTTCAAATAACAGCAATCTTACGGAAAACTTGCCATGGTAATCGAAAAGCCGCTGCCTTATTTACTTCTCGCTTTATTGAAAAAAAAAAATTAAAGACGCTGTTTGTTTTTTTACATCCAGTGCACTTTGCTGCTAGCTCAATGACTGGTTCCAGATTCGAGCTCTATAGAGCAGTGTCATTTGCCGCCATATTGGCACCAGTATGGGTTTTGGAGGGCATAACTACAAGGTACACTACATAAAAATGGAGGGAAAAACAACGGAAGAGTGGATTTCTTAAGCTTAAAATAACGTTGTTTTTTCCAACAACAAAAATCGCGCGTTTTAGGTCTAAGAAATCACTTCACAGCATCGGCTTGAGCATGACGCCCTTCTGTTTCTCTCTGAAGTGCCCCTTGCAGCTAACCCATTAAGGCTCCAACATAGAGGTATGTACAATAATACTACGTCGTGTCACTGCTCTATAGCTAATATGGAGTGCTTCTGTTCTGTATTGTTCAGACTCTGTAGTCCACCTTTACTTACGTAGAAGGGTGGAGTGTAGAAACCTTTTTTTGGAATTCCTCATTGGCAGGGTGTGGAAAATTGGCTCTCGGGAATCACTATGACACACAAAAAATGTCATCACTCTGCGGTTATGTCTTGAGGTGCCCCAAGGGCCTTCATGTTGAACATTGTACTGCAATGGGTGGAACGGCGAAAAAGGCAAAAAATGATGATTTGACAGTTTTAAAATCAAATTTTTAAAATATTCTCATCCGATTCTCTCAGAAACGACGTTAACAATCCGTAGTGACAAACAGTTTTATTTTTCTTAAAAACTGTGGGACTAATTTAGCATCGGAAATTGACCTAAATGACATTTTAGGCAATTGTTGCCCATAACTACTACTTAGTCTATTGTGCGGACAAAAATTGTTTTTGGCTATTGTGGGAGAAGAGACGGAATTTTAAAATTAGTCTCTTAAGTGTTTCAAATGAGACAATGTTAAAATGAAGTTAAAAACCAGTCATAATCTTCTTTTTTTGCCCTTTTTGCCATTCCGCCCATTGCCGTATGTTAAACTTGAAGGCCCTTGGGGAGTCTTAAGGGCACGTTTACGCAGCGACTCGCATTTGCATTCTCGCAGCTAGAACTCAATCGCGATGGCAAAGGTGACATTGCCATGGTAACAACGCTAAATGGATTAGCTAAATCCGACATCGTTTGAGTAAATACTTGCAGTCTTATAATCCGTGCCAATAATATAAAGAATTCCTCATGACGAAACATTTTTCCCAAACTCTTTTGAACTCACGTTATTTGCTGTTTTCGTTGCGAGGCGGCAGGCATAAAACCACCGCCATGTTGGAATTTGAGGTGATTTCTAGCTTCTAGCTGCGAGAATGCAAAAGTGAGTGGTTGCGTAAACGTGCCCTAAGACCGATGTCCCCAGAGCAATGAAATTTTCGTGCCCAAGAGCACCCTATTTCGTACACATCCAACTGCTCAGGAAAGTTTCGTTGTCTTGTCTTTGATTGATCGGTGCCCATTTTCTTTCCCCTATGTACTAGACGGAAGGCAAATTGCTCCCCCCCCCACCACCACCACCACCACCATCTCAATTGGAGGGGGTTGTGGCAACCAGTAGTTAGCTTCCTAGGTGGTTGTTGACACGAACTGCGACGTCAACAAGTCCTCAATAGCCTTCAAACTCGGATATAAAGCGAAGTGTTGGCGAAGGGAGAAAGGCTTAGAGCAGCTAACGAGTCCCAGCGATCTAGAAGATTAGGTCTTGAGATCAGTGCAACCAATGCGGGCAGAGTGCGTCTGTTTCTACCAGATTAGTGTGGCGGTTGCCGGCGCAGCACTAAGTGATAGCTGGCGAAGTGTTGTAGACTTTCCCTGATACTTGGCCGTCTTTTGCTGCCCACGGCCCGTTATCTGTGTGTACACAGAGGTGGCTGTAACCGGTAATATGGCCGCTTATCCAGCGTTATGGGTATAATTGGTTTGCGGATCGGGGAAAGGGAGGTACCGCTCTACCAACCCGCACATTCGGTTGCTGGATCGTAGCAGTTTCGGGAGCTCAGCCTAACAGTTTCGGGTCTCCTAGCTTATAGTAGCTTAATACCGTACTAAGATGAAATAGTTAGGCGATTCGCGAATCAGACAATCGTATGCAGGATTATACACTTTTGGGCGCCAAGTTAAGTACACCCCAAACACTATAACAACGCATTTTAGGCCGCGAAAAATTAATACTTTTGTTCTCATAAGTGTACAAATCAAACGTCGATTCTATATGGGGTGGGCAGTGCAGCAGGTTAGCTAAGTGGCGCCATCAGTTGGCAGACTTTGGAAACCTATAGTCGTCGGTTAGTTTGCAAATTCAATGCTTGGAGTTGAGATGGCAGCACCTAAACCTGCTCCTCCATTGATTTCAGTCCCTTTTTTGGCGCGTCCTCTTACTGCCTTTGCTCTGGGAGGCTCTGGCAGTTTTGACGGCCAATTTGGCGAAAGTATTGGAAAAAATGGCAGTTTTAGTGTGAACTGATCACGTTGCTTTGATGGTTGGTGTGTTTGTGTTTGTACGACAAATGAGCTTGAATTGCGTGTAACGTTTTGATACGGCATTTTTCTTAGGTTTTGCCTTTGAAATAAGACCATTGTAACGTTGAACGTTTAGGAGCTTTTCAATGTGCTTGCTATTTACGTTACATTCAGTAGCGTGCACAGGCCCGCGAGGAGGGCAGGGGCAAATGTTAGAAAAAGAGCACAGGATGTTTTAGTGTAAATTTTTTCTGAAGGATCTTTTTTTGCTCTCCCTTTCCCTCTTTCAGCCTTTCTTGCTCTTTTCAGGCCTTTCTTTGCCCTTTTCAGGCCTTTCTTTGCCCTTTTCAGACCTTTCTTTGTCCTTTTCTGGCTTTTCTTTGCCCTTTTCAGGCTTTTCTTTGCCCCTTTCAGGCATTTCTTTGCCCCTTTTCAGGCCTTTCTTTGACGTTTTTAGGCCTTTCTTTGCCCTTTTCAGGTCTTTCTTTGACCTTTTTATGCCTTTCTTTGTCTTTTTTGTAGCTTTTTTAGGCCGTTAGGCACCTTCGTCACGCGCCGCCACACCAGCGAATGTCTGCACAAAAAGGCTGTCCCCCCCCCCCATGTTCCCCCTCCTGTACATGCCGCTGTTACATTCCTTGCCCGCTGTTGTTGTTATTGAGATCATTTGCATCAGTTTGATTGCATTGTGAATAATGGAAGCTCCAAGAAGCTTGTAGGCCCGACCTTTAAGAACGTAAGCAATGCTCATTTTCACGTCTTCACAGTATACACGGTGCCAAGTGCTTAAAAATTCCGTTTGCGGAAACAGCCACCTTTAACTTTACTTGAAAAACACGTACAGCTTGACTTGAAATGGCAAAGTTAAAGACGAATCGATCCTCGCATCTTAGAAAACTCGGCGAAACATTTAAATCAAGAAAAAAAAAAACCTTCATCAGCCCTGTCTGCTGGTCAAGACTCCTTATCCCGGCGGCCAGGCAGTAACCCTTTGATCCCCCCCATCACTTTAACCCACCGGTCAAATAACCTCGGACATGCTAAACTGAGCGGTCTCCATCCGAACGGGTAGCGACCGACCGTCTAGTCTGGAACGCGCCGGGTTGTGGGTGGATGCGTATTGCGTCTCGGGTCAGCTCTTCCCTTTACCCTCTCCGTACCCTCCGACCCCCCCCCCCTCCCATGGTTCCCACATCGTGCCTTTAATTGCGTTCTGTAATTACTACGCGTGCGTTCGCGCCGCGCCCTCCAGCCCATTAAAGCCCCGCTTAAAATCTCGACACTTCATTATGTCTTGATAGGCGAGCAACCGCCCACGCAAAGATGGTTCCTTGCCCGCTTTAAACCCCCCCCCTCACCTCCCCGTCAAACACTTTGTTCATTGTCATCAGGCTGATGCGTGTGAGGAAGACCCCTTCCCCTCCTCCTCCCCCTCTTCTTCAGCGCTACTTCTGAGAAAACTAATGGGGAATCGGATAGTCGATAAGAAGAAATAAGTTAGCGACTGTGAAGCATAGTGGGATGCATGCCCCCTGGGCGCCAGTAGTGTCGGGGGGGGGGGAGCGCCAAAACATATGTGAATAACGTTAAAAGGATATACCTCCCAGCGCCATTTTTCTCGATCCTCCACATCAAGTACGGCCCCAAAGGTCTATTTCCTTACCGTTAGTCTTTCCCTAGCTAAAAACCGTTTTTTAAATGTGGCGTCTAGGAGATTTTCTGTTGAATATAATGGAACTTTATTTACTAACGATCCGTCACTAAATCATGCATTGCGCGCGTACAATAATCATGACGTTTCATCTCTGTGTGTACATCTACTATTTTCTAATAATTACGATGAGATCTAAAATCTATTGACTAATGCGGTAAAAATTAAAATTAATTATTCCAATAGCTCGCCGAAGCAAAATTATAAGACACTAGCCTAGAAAATTATAAATTATGATTTTAAAATAAGATAATCATTCCGGTTTGTGAAGACACAATCAATGGGTTCACGCTGGCTGGACTATTAGGCGCAATGCCAATTGAGACAGTAGCTACGTTTTCGTTGCGAGGAACGAAGCTACCGTCTCAGTTGACCTTAGCTGTGGTAAATACGCGGATGTGATCGTCGCGTGGGTGTTGTGTGGCAGGCGGAAGGTTATAAGGCAGGCGGTATGTTGCTTTAAAAGTGCAACGTTCACTCCGTAACACCTCATGCCGAGTAGAACGGAACCAGGATCCGTGAATGTCACGTTATTTTGTGGTAGCGGTGAGGATGTACAACATTGTTGCCTCCTGGTATAGGCCGTGAACCACAAGGCATGAACATTAAAACAATTTAATTTTCGGAAAAATCACACGTATTTTCCTTGGTCGCAACAATTAAAAAAAAAACACCATTAAATATGAAACTGAAGGACTGACAACAGCCTGGCCGGGTGTGTGAATGCCGGGCTGTTGGCAGCCCTTCATTTTCATTTTTAATGGTGGTTTTTTTAAAATTGTTGTGACCAAGGAAAATATGTGGGATTTTTCCGAAAATTAAATTGCTTTTTATGTTCATGCCTTGTGTTTCATTGCCTACCGGGAGGCAACAATATTGTACCGGATTCGCGTGGGCCCTTGAAAAGCTGAAAATGTCCTAGCAATTAAAAATGGAAATTCCAGGCCTATAGTTTGTTCCACATTATGTTTGCAGGAAACTGACTGTATGATGCCATGTTTCCTGGCAGTGCGATTGCAAAAAGCACGTAAATATCCCACTTGTAGACTCGAACAGTATACCTCTGTCGATTGTACAAGTGTGATGGAGTCACATGTTTCTGCAGTCTTTATGCAAGGAAACGTAGCGTCACACAGTCAGTTTCCTGCAAACATACTGTGGAACTATTAGAAGGTGCTTGAAAAACATGAAAAATGCCTCGTGAAGTCTTCGAATACTCGTAGACATTCCATAACAGAAAATCGTTGTGCTCTCCTCTGCTTTTTTTCCGCGTAGCCTATACACTTGAACAGGTACCCTTTAGGAAAAAAAGGGGGAAAATTACAGGTAGTTCAGTACGGAGATAAAACGCACTTCACGAATGTAAAACAGTCCGCAAAAAAACCGGAAGCAAACCACAAACCAGTAACCATGTAAAAACGCAACAGCAAAATGCTCCATGTAAAAAAAAAGTAAAAAGTAGCGTAGCATGCACATTATGACATTGTCAGTACACAACCACTCGCGTATTACTTGTCTTTGATTATTGACTGACGTTTTAAAATGGCTACATTTGTCTGTGTTTTTCCATTGCTTTTTTTTTTGCCGGGGGGGCGGTAAATTATTCAAGCGCAATTGATATTTGATTGCCGAAGGGGCCAAATTATTACAACGTAGGAAACTTATACTTTATTTATTTGCTTACGACCGGAGCTGAATTAAAAATTTATGCCGTTTAAAATGCCAAAGCGCGCTGTCTCAGCGCCGTTGTTTCCAAATTCGTTGAAAGCTTTTCCCCGCTGTACGAATTTCGTTCCCGTCAATAACTTTTCTTTTGTTAGCTTTCAGAGTCATTAAGTTCTGTCTTATTGATTATAACCGAAGTACGACGGTAATGAGGCACAAAAGATTTTTGACTTCCTCCTCCCCCCCCCCCCTGCCGGGGGCCACCAAATTTAGGCAGAAACCATAAAAAGAAACTGAAGGGAATTAAAACAAATTAATTTGATTTTTAATGGCTCCCCCCCATTTCCGTGTTCGGGTTGGATATTCTGCTTTCATTTCACGAATAATGGCTTTTTTTTCCCTGCTTGTTTTTTTTTTTGCCTGTTGACGTTTCTGTTCGATTTCCGCCTACTCGATTCGGGTTTCGCATCGGCTCAATTTCATTATTTGTATGAAAAGCCTTAAATTCGTAAAGTTTTCCGAATATAAACGAAGTATTTACAAAGTTCGTTGCCTACCGTGCAGCAAGTCTTGGCTGTTTTTTTTGTGGCACTTCGTAAACAAATATTACTTGGTCCAACCTTCGCCACTTTCCCAGTAGACCTTACCTTGAAAGCACTCGCCATTTCATAATTTTTACTCGCCACGTACCAAATGTACCGTGTCTTACACGGCGTGCGTTTTTTGGACAAGATGAGGTGCTATACTAATAATAAGTACTAATGACATGAAAAAAAAGCTGTCCTCAAAACGGAACGAAAGCAAAAATTTGTTAATTAATTTTTTTGCGGCCTAAACAAATACAGTTCCACTATTTGATAGGCAACTGTATCCACACAACAATTTCAAATACACCATGCCATTAAATTAAAACTATACGGTTTCACTTCATTGCACGCTGGTCCCTCTGAATTTATCAAAACTTCCAAACACACTTTGCATTTCTGGAGAGATACACCCCCGTACAGCTGTTTTCCCGCCAAAACTACTTGAGTGGCGCCATGTTTCAAGGGCTGGGAAAGGGAGAGCGGCTAAGGCACTAGCAGCATTTTAAATTCATTCGAGAACGAAAATTGCCGGAAACCCTATTACTTCATCCTTGCCTTATCCTCTTCAAATGCGCTCTCCCTCGATTCATCTGCATCCCAATCTCTCGTCTCTCTGTTCTCTTTCCCTCCCCTCTTATGCATTCCCTAGTGTAATAGACTCGGCCGTTTACTGCACCATAACTCGTGGCCGGGAGCGGCGCATATCTCGTGGAAAAACCAGCTGACTTGCTTGTAATGTTTTCATTAATTCCTTGTCGACCTAGAATTACCCGATTCCAATTTCCATGCCCGATAAATCAGCTTCTACTTGGATTCTTTCTTCTCCCATTCTCGTTCTATCTTTTATCTTTGAAGTTTAAAATTAAATTCACTCAGTCAGACAAAACAGCAATGAGTTTGGTCGGGAGAATAAAATGAAGTGAGAGACGGAAAACGCCGCCGCCGCCACCAGCGATCTGCCAATATAACCGGAAACGAAAGCTACTAAGAGAAAAGAGTGAAGGGAAGCCTCCCTTAAGGCGTCATAGTGAGGAAAGGTTTTAGCGTTGGAGGAGGGGAGAGACACCTTGATGTTTAGTGCGTACGTGCCAAATGGCTTCATAACAATTCACCATAATATCCTCGGCATTGTTCAGCTAATAACTGAAATATGTACAAGTTCCTTGCCACAGGCAGGCTGTAGTGCTGGTACAGTGTCACTTTTACAGGGTCTCATCAAAGACAAAACTTAATTTCCATTTCATATTGTAAACATCTTGCCTTGTGTTCATCATGTCTCACCTTGAAAAGGGCAGGATATTGTTAAACTCCAAAATTATTCGTAAGATAATTTAAGAAGCATTAACTTGCAACCAGAGTACCAACACTAGGGATGCACCGAATATTCGGTAATTATTCGGTATTCGGCCTATTCGGCCAAAAAAAAAACAAGTATTCTGTATTCGGCCGAATACTGATTTTGGCCGAATAGTGATATTCGGTTTTCGGCCGAATAGTGTTAAGATTTGTTGGTATTCGGCCGAATGTTTTTTAGTATAAATTTATGTAGTTGTGTGAATGTTAGAACGTTTAGCTAAGCATTTAGTTTTTGGTTTGTGAGGAATTGTATTCTGACATTTCTAAAAGAAAGAAAAAATTATCATATATGTTTAAACTACAGGTTAAGTATTCGGTTGTGTATTTGGTATTCAGCAAATTTTGTATTCGGTGCATCCCTAACCAACACTAGCAGAAATATGAAAGCAAACTAATTGTTTAAATTGCAGACCAAGCTTGAATGTGGTACACTGTCGTTTTGCTGGTTTTTTATTTATCCCTGTTTATTTGTTGCTAAAACTATGTCATGCTAGTAATTTACACTACCCATATCACTTGTTCTGAATGCCGACAGGCTCGTTTTACTTGGCTTGACTTAGGAATTTTGAAGAGAATTTTTGATGCTTACACCAACTGGAAGTTTCAGACTTCTTATGTATTGCGAATTTTCGGCAGGATTCACTACAGTTTTTCAACTAAGCCTTCCGGCTTCATCAGGCACTGGGTGATTAGCACACTAACGCAACATCACTAAGTTTTGGAAAAAAAACGTGTAGTGGGGGCCAACTGCCAGTGGCTTCCTCTCTTCTCCTTCATTAGGTGGTGGTGGAGGGAGGTAGGCTTTCCACTTGTAAGAAAAACCAGAGGTTAGCTCTGGTGTAGTAATATTGGCTATTCCTTACACACAACTCGCACACAAAGGAATAGCCAATATTACTACACCAGAGCTCACCTCTGGTTTTTCATGGGGGGGGGGGGGAGATTCATTAGTGGAACAGTTTCAGGGAGTGATGTCACAACAACATTTTTTTTTTACCAAGAAGAGGGAAGAAAAAGGTCATCAGTTATTTTTTGACAAAATCTCACTAACTTGATGTAGAATTTTTCCGAACTGTCCCTACTTCATCGCTAATGAAGGGTGGGTGGGTTCGATGGTTGTGTTATTTTCTTGGAAAGGTGGGTTGCAAAAGTTGTGAAAACTGTGACGGACGAATGGGTTATAAATGGAATTTGCGTAACGTCATTTGTGCAAAACCCTGTTGCAAATCTTGTGAACTTGTCTTGTTTCTGGGGCCAATGCCCTTGTGTTTCGAATATAACTTTCTTTCTGCTTCAATTACTAGGATGTTGATCCCTAGACAATGTCTGGCATGTTTTTTCAAATAAGTCTTTTATTATTGTTGGTAAGCAATAGTGACCCAGCACGCTTAGTGAATTTTAGTACAAAAAAAAATCACCAACCATGAAAATCCCTTAGCCTCTGGGCCGGTCCTCTTTCTTTAAGGGCTACTATGTTAGGGTCATCTTTTTCCCCAATTAAGTCTTCACTAGACCTGAATTTCTTCTAAGCCCTTTTCCAATGTTAAACGTGAATCGTATGAACCCTACCAACTCTAGTTTAGTCCTAAAGTTCTGTAACTTGATTCTCTAATACTTTCAGTATAATTGATTCCTCCTTGTTTCCTAGCTATTTTCGCAAAAAAAAATTCCCTTTCCTAACAAGTCTGTTTTAATCCATGGTGTTTTTCTTAGGAATCCGTGTAATTTGTTATGATTTCCAATGCTGCACCACATAATGTTGTGTTCTAGAATGGGTGTTTTTCTTGAAAATGCTAAGGCAGGAAAAGGAAAGAATTGCGTAGCACTCCCAGGGCAACGGCTGGCTCTTGGTTCGAGTCGGGGGATTTGATATCTAGCAGCGACTGTCAGAGAGAGACGATGAAATCGCCGGCCTGAACCCGACTCTTCTCCTCAGCGACCGTAGTATGATAAAGAATGCCTGGATGTTGTGTGCGGGTCTTCGATCGGCCTTCGGAGGGCTGTAAAGCCCGAGGTTTCCGCTCGTGCGGCTGGAGCGTTCAGCCGAATCCGAGCGGCGAAAAGTTTACGCACACTTAGCAGGGAGCGATTCCCGCCAAAATTTATTGGACTGAGAGATCTACAGACGCGCATGGGAGTCTAGTAGCCTAAGACTTGCTCACTTTCGTTGGTCCGGCGTTCAGCCATAGCGACTGTCGTTTGTGCTTGCTTGGCGTAGATTTACCAACCTATACCGGGCTGTCTTTTTTTTTTTTGGTCTGTGCTGCAGCGAGGAAACCTCGATTCAAACCTCTCCCCCATCTCCCCCTCTCGCGCCGCCTTCCCCTTTTTCAAGTCACGTGACTTTAAGTGCTCGCTGGAGTAAGGCTGTGTGAAATATATGGTGGATTGGAAGGTCTGTTTATGGAACTGGGTAAGGG